>JAIUZE010073348.1:0-81685 GCA_022085475.1 Heliosperma pusillum | reverse complement strand
TTTTTCCACTCATATTAGATCTTTTAATTAATATGTTTAAACTAATAAAAATATCTAAGATATTTGTAACTTTATCGGTCTGTCAACTTAAACTCCGCAAATCGCGTAAAAACAGACCCGATTCCTCTTCATTTCACACGTCTCTTTTTCCCCTCTTAAGCCTTGATATTTTCTTTCTTTTCATTACAATAACATAATATCTAGATATTTGGTTTAATTAACTTAATATCTAATTATATTTAATCAATTACAGTAATATAATTATTAAACCCGAGTCAATTACGTAACAACAATTTCAAAACCCGACTCATTAATCCTTCTATATGCACCGGCCCAACCACCCATCATTACTCACCAACAAACTTTTCATTTTACAACAAATCAAATTAAGATCAAATTAATCGTTCTTCAACGTTCTTCATTCGTTCTTGAGCGTTCTTCATCCGTTCTTCGTCGTTCTTGAGCAAAATCATCATAAAACCTTCATTTCTTAATTAAATCCGTCCTAACTTATATTTCTAGAATCTCCTCTTCGCTCTCCATCTTCAAGTACGGTTTAATTTCAAATCCGACAAAATCGTTTTCAACATTTACTTATGGAAAATCAAGTTTTTTAAATTCTAAAAGTTTTTCTTGTCATTCTGATAGGGGCAGATTTTGAAAGACGAGTTTGGAGACTCGTATATTTTGGGTGAAGTTAGAAGACGGGTTTCTTAGTTTATACTTCTTATTTTGGTGCTAATTGATTTTGCTAGCTAAGGTAACGATTCCGAGTTACTCGACGATTTAATGTTACATATCCTTTGTTTCTTTTGTTTTTGGTTCATCTTTTGTTTTGTTCATGTTATTATGATTTATGGATTTTTAGTAGTAACATGATAAGTAGTATGATTTTTGTGTTGTATGGAATTTTTATGACATGTTTTGGTTCTTGACATATTTGGATGAGTTGTTTAAAATCATGATTTTTGTATGATGATGGTTGAATTGGATGTTTAAAAATGGATGTTGTTAATAAAAATCATGTTAGAAATAACTGGAAATGGTTGTTGTTGGTTGTTGGATAGAACCGGGTAGGGGCTGTTTAGGGGGCTGGGAAACCGGTCCAAACCAGGCCGGCTCAGGCCGGTTCAGACCCGGTCCAGCCCGGTCTGGTTGGTCCGTGTTGGGTCCTTTTGGGTTGTGTCGATAATTGATTGTTTTGTTGTTGTTTTGACGGGTTTTAAATATGTTAAGCATGCGGGAAAATATTAAGAAACGGTTTTAGAAATTTTAACCAAAACAGCCCAAACCAGGCCCGTGGGCCCAGTCCAGGCCCATGTTTGGTCTCGGCCCAAAATCAGCCCGTGGGTCCCTTTTTAGTCTTGTGACGGTTTTTGAATTTAGTGTTAATTTATAGTGTTTTGTAATATTTAGCAAGTGGGAAATATTAATAAGTAAAATATTTAATTAAAAAGGTTTTTCATAAAATTATTATTTCTCACATGTTAGAAATTATAATACGAGATTATAGTAAATTTCATATCCTTTAAGTCAAGCGGGTTTTAGTAAAATTTAATAATTCACATGTTATAAGTTTTAATAAAATAACATGTAATGAATATGTTGATTTTATGTCTATGTGATAAAGACTCTGTTTCTAGCCGGTTTGACCAAACGGGTTTGGTCAAACTAAGATCTAGTCAGCCCCGTTTTGACTGATGACCCGTCGCGGGACTCGGGTCGGGGATTTGTATTCAAGTAAGGTTTTATTTAATTATTGAATTAGCCTTAGTAGATATGAGGCGATATGATATTTGAATATGATTTATATGCAATTAGTCACATGATAGGATGTTTTTCCCGTGACTGTTTAATTATATGGTTGGTGTCGTGTTGACTAAGTACCCATAGAGAATTAGGAGTATATGGCGTCTTGACCATTCTAATTCTAAATGAGTAGCTTGGACCATGACATTGATAGGCTTTACTGTCTTTAACGAGTATATGTTCACCTGATGATAGCTTTTGTGTCACGGCTTGGTGGGTTTATATCCAAGTCGGGGCATGGCTGCCTAATCCACTTTGGGAATGGAGCCAGCTTAAGTACTAGCCATCTCTGCTTAGGGGGTCGACTAGTCGAGTTTCTCAGTAAGGTTATGTCATGGGACGGGGAACGAAATAGCTGTTGTCGCTAGGTCTGATCAGTCTAGGACTAGGATGTTTTCCTACCTTGTGGTATAGCCTCGAGTTACAGAAGTAGACTATCGCCGTACTAAGAACTTATGCCTGTTTGTAGAAGTATCAGTCTTTCATGTTTGTATGAGTCTATGAGTTTTAGAAGGTGAGATGCAAGCCGGCTAAGATTGATAGAGTTTGGATTACCGATTGTTAACTGATTCACATGATTACGTGTTGATTAGGGTTTGAGTGTATCACGGCCATGTTTCTGAGAGGAACCTCTGAGCTAGCATACAGCTTCCCTACCTCGAGTTATAGTTTATTATCGGTTTCACATGATAGCTTTCACATGCTAGGTTATTTGTTAGTTATCTGTTTCATAACATGAAAAGCATATTATATATGTTAAAGTTTTGTATTTCCCATATACATTGCTTTTATGGTCTTATGTTAATTAAACCGACATTTCGTGGCTGGGAGAACTCGGAGTTACTCCCCACTGACTGTGGCTTCCGTGTTTATATTTAATGCGGTCGAACAGGTGGTGATGCATACTTTGGGCACATTGACGAGCTAGCGAGCGAAGTATTTACCTTGGACCTATATTCGGTTCTTTAGGATTGTATATTATTATACACTCTTTTTATTTCCGTATTTATACGGGAGATATGTCTCCTGTCTTGTATAATTTTTATGTATAATATTATTTTCCTTTTGTATGAACCTTTTTATTTTATGACACCTTTGTATTGTATTTTCATCTTTTATCTAGTTTAAATTATTTTTTTTCTTTCCGCAAATTTGAGGGTGTCACATTATGTTAACCTTCTTATTTGTGAGGTGGGTTTCCTAGGAGGTAAGGAGTATGAAAACGGTCTTCCTTGGAAGTAGGGATAGTTGTTGGTGATACGGTTGGCACGTTAGGTTGCTCGGGGTAAAAGGTTTTGAGTAGGTTTATACTTGATTTGTCAGGTCATGCCGACTTCTTTTAATCCGACTTGTATTGTCCTCCCCTGGATGGTGCCAAGATTCCTTAATGTTGCACAAGTTTGTGCCCCGCTCGGGCCAAGTTGATGTTGTAGCTTTCATGCCAGGTTGGATTTATCTGGTACTAATAGTAACCAACGGTCTCGAGAAAGTTATAACCTCAATTCGGCAAGATGGCACACATAACCCTAAGCAATGGTACGAAAGGAGGCAAATATAGTCATGCTAGAAATCGATATAGAAGACACCACCTCGCGTGAGTACAACATTTGACAGTCGGGTCAATAAACGCCACGCGTTTCCCCCTAACAATATCGTCATACACACACACACACACACTATTATATGCAAAGACACACATGAGGATATACTCCCAATACTTTTGACCTTAACTCCAACGAGTGATGGGGGTAGATAGAAAAGAGAGTTTGATTAAAGTCCTAGACCTCTAATTAGACTCCTCTAATTAGTTCATTAAATTACATTAACTTAATGATTTAGGATCAAGTTATCATGCATGCAAATATAAAAGCATAAAAGAAAAGATAAGACGAAAATATCCTTACATTGGGAATTTTTTGTTCAATATGGGCACAATAAGAACTCCTTCTTATTGTTCTTGAGTATGAAATTAATGGATGATCCTCCATAAAACAACCTCCAAAGTAGAAGGTCTCCTTCTTGTTGCACCCAAGAATCAACCCAAATAATCTCAACTTATTATTAACTAGATAATAAGTAAGACATTATACTACTAATATTATTGTTTTACTACACTAGTAATATGGTATAAATATTATTTTGCATGTGAGTTTAGATAGATGTTGGAGGTTTTTAGAGAGAAGAAGAAAATAACCATAAGAATCAAGTGTATGAAAATGAACAATAAATGCCCATTTTATGGCACTATGGCCGGCACACGCAAGCCCCAAAATGGGTGATTTTCTTCTTATTTTATTCACATGCATAATGGTAGTCTATGGGATTGTATAATGATAATGATCATGTGTCATACATGTCATAATCATATGGTGGAGTGTGGAATTGGTGAGCAAAATCACTAGTGATTTTGTCTACACAAAACCGGTGCACATGAGTCCACAATGGACCGTTTTGATTTTTGATATTTGTCACACAAATACTTATTAATCATATACTTAATTATCTTGTATAATTAAGTGTTAATTTGATCATATAACAATTATATGACAAATTAATAAACAATATGTACTTAACTTTTAATTGATATTTTACCATTATACCAATATATAATGGATCCCACAATGCCCAGTCAATGTATTTTACAACTCCTTGTAAATATAATTAACTAATTACCTCTACCTCAAAATATATGCATTACCTCAACTAATTTAATGAATTAACGATTAATCACTAAATAAAATCTTATTTAATTGTATTAAAATAAGACGTAAAATTTATTCAGTTAGTTATCGTATAATTGACTAATAAACTTAAGTAGAATGAGTTCCTAACTCAATTTCCAATAAATAAGTCTCGTAACTAAACGTACATATCAAATATATGTAATGCCCTAATTAAACTGTATCGTATACAAATAATTAGTAAACTATTTGGGTCTCATCCTATAGGTATGAGCTAAAGAGATCAGTTGCTCACCGCCGTCATACGACAATAACGTCAAACTCTAGTGAGCCGAGCGTTACCGATTTACGTTAATCAACTGACGTGGACTATCAAAATATACTAATCATGCCACGTATATTCCAAATGAGATTTATTATATAAATACACTATTGTGGAGGACACTTACTCCAACAATCTCCCACTTGTCCGATACAAGTTGTGCATGTAGTAACACAAGTTGTGTGCTACCGATTCTCTTGTCTCTTTTGTGTCACATCCTCCCACTCATTGCAAGGTGTCTTACAGGTGGCACTTGCAATTGAAAATTATAAATAGAGTGGTTTTCTCGATCTGGGAGAGCAACTGTCTGACCGGAAAATCTACCAGAGATCTCTTCTGAGCGTGGCCACGCATTTCCAGTTACTACTCCTCGAGTGGCCCAAAGATGTTAATACCCAACGTGGGTGGAGAATTCTTGTTGACCCATCTTACACTGTATGATGCAGATCACCATGACCTAGAAGATGTCCATCGGCCTCCTTTCACGGCACGACCTAGGACAAAAAACAAAGTCAATCGGAAACTACACCGAATCAGGTAAATGGTCGCCAGTCTAAAGAATCGACTCATAGGAATAAAATAGAAATCCCCGCCATGACCAGGATTCAACAATTTTGATAAGGGACTCTATTATGGTCACTGCCCGATAGAGTGTCTCAGCAGTCTGTCTATGTAAACGACTAGTCATCTGCATGACCCCATGGTGCTGAACCAACCATCGATCGACTTACAATCTAGTCACTTCGAGACGTCACCTCAAATGAATGACTAGGGACAAAACACTAAGTTCATCCTGTTCACTTGAATTGGGTTCAACCTTTCTTTCAACCAATTCGGATAAACAAAGTATTAAAATTTAGACAAACTAAATAAAGAAGTTTTTAATGAAACTCTAACAATGAATGCGATTATCAAATATTTGGAAAAATTGATACGCTATCAATAATTTCATATCTCATAATCTCTAGCAATTCAGGTACATATTTCAATCCCCATTGAAATGACATGACTATCATGTCCAGCTTGCAAAAGGCATGGCTAATAGATTAGCAATACTTGCATCTTTCCCATCGTTCTGATTGTTATTTGTCTTTGTCTACGTAATCTCATATTACATAAAACTTTCTGAGTATGTGTCTAGGTTTGAATCTAGACTTAGGACTCTTGGCCTAAAGGTAGCTCCCACTGTTTTACCAGTATCATGGGATAAGATATACAACTATAGGAACTACTTCTAGTCCCTCCAATACTGTCGAATCCAAGCTACTTTCATATGCATCATCATATGATGCAATGTACTCCATTTCCGTTGTGAAATCCGCAATGATAAATTGCCTGGAACACTTCCAGCGGATACATGACATTTACATTTGAAAATGTCACTCCCACTTAGAACCTTTCCAATAGTCCTTTCTACTTGGAACTCTTCCAACAGATAAATATTCTAAAAACAAAGCCAGTTCGTGATTTCAAATCACTTTGATCAGTTTGGAAACTGAAGTCTGTGTAACCCCTTACACACAGCTCACTGTAAACTCTAAACACATGGAACATATCTTTAGTCCTTCGCAAGTACTAAAAGATGTTCTTTATGGCTATCAAATGACTCTCACTTGGATTTGATTGCAAACAATTTGTCATGCTCAAAGCATGCGAAATGTCAGATTGAGCATACATCACAGCGTATATAATTGATCCCGCAGCGGAAGCAGAAGGAATCAATTATCATGTGTTCAACTTCCTTGAACTAGTCAAAGATCTTATCAATATAAGAATTTTGACTTAATGCTAATATCCTTTTAGATTTATCTCCATAAATCCAGATATCTAAAAGATGTATTCTACTTCTCCAAAAATCTTCCATCATTTAAAATGATCAATACGTCTCCATATATAAGACTGATGAAAACCATATTACTCCCACTAAACTTCATGTATTCAACATAATTCCACGAGATATGGAGAAATATTTTACAACATGAGTGACACACAAATTCCAACTCTGTAGTGATTACTTAAGACATCCTCTTAAGCTTGCAAAATTAACTTAGGATAATTAGGATCTACGAACCCACGGGTGGATATAAAATATTCTACCTCTTCTAGAATCGTATTCAAGAAGGTGGTTCTTGAGATCCAATTATCATCATACTATTATGAAATGATGTAATCGCTAAGTATATTCGAATGGATCGAAGAAATAAGGTTGGTGCAAAACTCTTTGCCTACCAATTTATCTTTGAAAATATTTTAATGTTCATCCATGCAAATTTCGATCTTAAAAATCAATTTACATTCAAGAGGTCGTACTTCTTCAAGTAAAATTTTACCAGGTCACATACCTAACCATCACGCATGGAGTCCATTACGAATCGCATGAATCTAAGCCATAGCAAGAAGTTTGGACTAGAAACAGTCTTTTATAAGTCACAGATTATAACTCATCAATATTAAGGAGTGATAAAATTCCACCTGACCTCTTAGGTTCCGAAGAAACAACTACTGAACAAACAATGAGGAAACCTTTTCCAGACCATATGCTCAGTTTGTGGCTCTTGAAACATTTTCTCCCACTCTCTCTTATCAAGAAATAATCGTATTTTTATTGAAAGACAGCATCACGAGTGACAAACACTTTGTTCTCGTGGTCAATGTAGGATTATTGAGCACTTGTTTCATTCGGATAACTTATAAATTAGGTACGCTACCTATCCATATCGTATATGAAATAAAATCCGATTGTTTTAAATGTGCTTTGATATGGTGGGAAAAGAAATAGCAGACAAAAAATATTAAGATGCCAAGGTTAGTCAAATGGCTCAGTTTGACTTTGACAAAGACAAATCCATATCGTATAAGGTTCTGTTTCTCTATGCAACAACACCTTATCTAATAATGTGTGTTAGAGAAGTTAACTCGTGAAACCATTTCACAATACTATTGGTGAAAATCAAAGTCAATACTTAGACATTTCATTTACGATTTGGTCGTAATTTCTTGATCTAATACTCTTGGTGGTTAACTACTTCACATTGAAACTCTTAGAACTTTTCAAAGATTTCTCATAGCACCTCATTAAGTAGAATCAAATATAATATCTACTTAAATCGTCGGTAAATAAAGTAAAATAGTCATAACCATCTATGGTTGTGATTATTATTGGACCACAGATATCATTATGCAATAGGGCCAATAACTCACTAGTTCGATTTCCTTTTCATTAAAAAGGGCACGAATCATCTTGCCTTGAATACAAGATTCGCACACACCATAAGATTCAAAATCAAATGGTTTAGGGATAGTAGTCAATACTAGCCTCTTAATGTGCTACACAATCCAAAATTAAGATTAGATTAGGGTCACCAATTTTGAGCCTTTTACAATCTATATGACAAGTAATTTTTAGTTTTAGGTCAAGAATATAATTACCTTTGATTGGTATGGCATAACCATTGACCAAGTATAGGTATAAAAAGGAAACAACGCTTGTTCTATTCACAAAAGTGAAACACTTGTGTCGTACACTAAGGTGGATACTATATTCTTTATTTAGAGGTCGTGTACATAATAACTTTTATTAAAGTATACCTCTAAATCCAAAACTAGATTGATTACATTATAACTTTTATATGTCTCTATAGAAATAAAAACTACAATAGTTCTATTTCCCTTGTAGGTCGACATTTAATCATGGCTAGTCGTCGCATGAATCATTATTATATGCATTGAATACATCGATGAAAACAATAATGGGTATCTAATACCCAAAACTTGCACTTTAGCAAAATAAATGTCTATCATATAGATATTATGGATGAAAATAGTACACCCAATTTCTAACTCTTTAAAAAAACTTGGGGCAGATTCTTTTCTTGTGTCATACACTGTAAGAATAGGACCATCAAAGGTTGGGTTTGACACCTTGCTTGGATTTTGACTTTACTATTCAAAATAGATCGCCTTTTTCCCTCGCCTTGTGCCAACATCGTGCCAACCTACTCTTGAACCTCATTTTATTTTTAACAATTAAGAATATAAACCATCCCTCTTAGAGCTCCCACTCAGTTTTATGAATCTCTACCTAGACAAGTAGATTAGAATTATAATGAAGACTACTCTTTATTTCATTCATGGTTTTACCTTCAAAAAGGATAAACCTTTCATAAAGGTATTTGGTTAGTCGTGATTTCAAATAAATCGAGAAACCTAGTCGTCCCAACTGATTTGGCCTCTTTTGAGGTAAGCCTCGATAAGGAGCATTATGACAACATACCAAAAATTACAAATATTTTCGTTGGAGCAAAAGATTGATGCACCGTTGTAATAAGATGACGTCACTAAAACAAAATCGAAACGTTTTTGACTAAGTGTGACTTATTCATATATACTCTTCATAAGAGACATTTGCGATGGTGAATATGAGGATCAAAAGAAAAATCCATTTTGTCATTAGCTACGGTGGTTTAAACGGAGATCGCAATCAAAATGCTACCGTATAAAATAATGGAAACTTCTTTCCAGGATGGAACGGATTTACAAGTTCGTAGAAGGATAAAATGTTTGTCATTTGCCCGTATAAAATAAATATCAACGGAAAATAAACATTCTTTGCTTATATATAATTCACTTGTAAAACAAATGTAACAAGTCACTCATATAATGACCCCTCACGAAATTATATAAATGATTCCAAGACCCATCTTTAGACAAAAATAGTCATCGTATGCTACCTTTATCTAAAAATGGTAAGTCAATACTTGACTAATTCTACCCTTAGAACTCTTGGTTGACGGATTTCAAATAAATCCATCTCCTAGTCCCAAGATAACCCTTATCTCATTGAGTCCAATCCAATTTTAGATTGTGATCGTATCACCCTACTTACCCGAGGTAAAAAGGGACCCACGGGCGTGGTAGCCCTAATCAACACGGGATTCATAGGTGTTACTAATTGGTAAGGCTAATCTCAATTTTTTAATATATATAACAGATATTGTCAATTTAGTCATTAATTCCCTATAAGTGAACTAAATCGGTGAATTTTGAATAACTTTGAATTGACAATCGAGAAATAAAAATGCATGTTGCCAATTTTGGCATGAGCGGAAAACGTAAAGCAAGCAAATAATAAATCCTATTATGGCCACCTAGCTAAACTAATTAACTCGACGATTACAAAATCGGAAACCAACTCCTTGGCCCCTTGCCTCTTCATGGAACACGCTCCAAAAAGGCACCGTCTTTTGGAGCACCAACTTTGGGAATCTCCGTCTTCATAATAATTCATCACAAAAGATACAAATAAAATTCATATTATACATTTGATCTAAAAATGAAATTAAACTATTACAAACGGCGATACGAGATCGCAAATAAAATTACAACCGAATCGGTATTCCCTTACATTACGGGTAATACCGATTAAAATAATCTAGGCCATACTAGGTACAACTTGCATTAAAAATTAAATAAATGACATTCATTCATTCAACAATAACAACATAAATAAAATGCTGTAAAAAGCATACCAAAATCGCCCTTAATACTTATCATGCTCATTATTGCTCGGTTTTATGGATTTTATCGATTTTTAACCATTAAAAATCACTAATCAACACTTAAATCGTATTTAAGCTCAAAATAATTATCTAAACTGATTTATGTAGCAGGAGCTAAGGGTAAGGGTCCTTCATTTTACATACAAAAAGAACATCCCATGTGACTATGCAAAGCAAAGACAGAATTGGGTGCAATTCAAGAGGAAACAAAACTAAATTCAAGAAAACAAGCCAAGTATTCAAGTTCAGGAAACCTGAAATGTTCCTTGAATCTCAGCAGATTTTGGACAACTTTAAATGCTTATATCTGGAGTTCTACTTGCTTACAATTTGGGTTCCTTATATTTTTAGAATCTTGGAAATGTCTTCTTTCATATGGTTTTGGAAGCAACAATTTTCATCCAGTACGTTTGTCACAATCAAGCTTCAAAGACTGTCACACATGAATGCAATTCAGTTTTCTGAAATGACCTGTCAGCACTAAAGTTTGAATAACTCAAGATTTATTAACTGTATGAGGCTGATTCCTTTTGGATAGTAAAGCTAACTCCTTTAGCTTTTATTTGATGCCTGAATGGCTCTCAAATTCATCCTGAGGCAGAAGTTATGGCATCTGCAAGATAAGGCTTATTCATGCTCACCATGCTAAACAATTCAGAACAGTCCCAATACTTTCATAACTGGGCCAACTTCAACTGCTCATATCTTGAGTTTTACATGGTGGAAATTTATGTTCTTTAGATGTATCAATTCTTGAGGAAGTCATATTTCATATGGCTTTGGAATCAACAACATTAAACGAGTAGATCTTTCACAAGATAGCTTCAAACTTTGTCATGCAGAAGTGCTGCTCAGTCTTTCAGAAATGACCTGTCATCACTAATATCAGAATAACTCAATATTGTATGGATAGTTTTAGTTGATTCCTTTTTGAGGTGAAAGTTAACACCTTTAGCTTTCATTTGAATCATCATGGGAATTTTTAATCCATCTGAGCTGGGAGATATGATTTTCCAAAGTTCCTGCTGCTGCACAAGAAGACTGATGAGCATTCACTTCTGACCTGTACTTACTTAAAGGTCTATAACTGAAGTTCCAGGAACTGTTTTTGCATGATTTCAAATGGAGAAGGAAGCTAACTCATATAGCTTCAATTTGGCTACTCATGGGTCTCCTAATTCTATCTGTGCAGACAATGAGAGCATCTACAAGATGCCCCTGGATTCTGGAATGCTGCTGCACAGTTGTCAAGTGACCTGCTAGTATTCAAACCTCTATATCTAGAGTTCCATACATCATTTGAGGTTGATTATTTTTTGGCATGAAGGCTAACATCTCTAGCTTTAAAATGAGATATCATGAGCCTTGTAATTCATCCTGAGATAAGAGTTATGCCATCTGCAAGTCAGGTCTGATTTCTTAAAGCTAAGGCAAAAGTCTGTTTCACAGCAACTGCATTCCTCTCTAGTTGGCATAGCTTGGAAGGCACGTCCCATGACTTAATCTGGTCCTCCAATGTTCCCAAGAATGTGAGTATCTCATGGTAGAAAGAAGGAGCCAAACAACTCTTACAAGCCTGACTTGTTCTTGGCTATTTCATGAAACAAACAAAGACACTTTTACTGAACAAAAGCAAACTTGTCTAGGGTGCTTTCCATCTGTTTTTCCTTGTCTTATTAGAAGACTTTTTTCTGTAATTTTAGCTTCTTATGTAAGGCCTTTTGAGCCCTTAGATGGCAGTTAGATTTAAGGGTTGAGATTAGAATGTATGGCCTATATAAAGGAGCCTTATTCTTATGTAATATTCGGATTATGATAAATGAAAAAAGATGAGATTTCTCTCAAATTTAAATCTTAATAACTTGTGCATTGCTGTAGTTATTCAAGTCGGGCCTAATAACATCTCTGTGCTTGGCTGTGAGTGTTGATTAGTCACCTGTTAGCAAGTATTATTCTTCCTGTGCTAGGCTGTGGTTGAATGATCTTGTTGTTCGAATTCTGTAAGGAATTACCTGTGCTAGGCTGTGGTAGCTCTCTTTCAGATTCACCTTTAGTTCTTTAGTTAAAATTCCTGTGTTAAGCTGTGGAATTTAGACCAAAGTTCATATCCTTTTATTTCACTTGTTTTCATCTTGTCAAAACCCAAAGAAAATCACCACAAAAAGAGCCTTAAGTTACATTGTTTGTTCAGAAATCATTCATTGTTTGAAGTGTTGCTTCTGTGATTCTAAACAGCCCCTTAGGTTGTTTGTCTCAAGTTTGATTCCATCAAAACATAAGAGACCTCTATCATTAAACGGCTGCAATTTAGAACTCAAAGTTAGTCCCCACCAACTTTGTTTGTATTTAATTAGTTCGAATTGATCGTATTTGCTAAATATAGAGGTTTAATCATAACATTTATGAAATAAACCCAAAATAAAATTTAAAAATCATAAAAAATTGAAAAAAATTTTTTTTGTACATTTACAGGAACTCTAAAAAACAGAAAAATTTGCCCAAAAAATTTTATGAACAAATAACTTTGTATTCAACGGTTTTATCAAATAAAAACCATTAAATATAGTAAAATAGTGAAACAAATTACAAAATTTCACCAAGATGATATAAATCATATTATAAAATGTACCAAAAATTTTCAAGACCATAAAAGGACGTTTCAATTTTATGAACATAATAATCTCACTTTATTGACTTTTATCACATAAAAATCAATAATCATGCAAAACTAAATTAAAAGTCACGAACTTTTACATACAGTATTTACAACATGCATGTGAGATCATATAAAAATTTCATGGCCAGAATCAACATGAAACTATTTTTAGTTAACTTTTAACATCAAAACATGCATGTTAACATGATTTAAAGGCCATATATCAAAATAAATAGCAAATCAATCTCTAAAATCACCAAATTTGACCACAATCATTTTGAGGTAAGTAGGTATGCATGTGTGGGAAATATCGGTATATTTCATACATGAAATTTAAGGATTATAACGAAATTATAATATATGATATACGAGTCATAAACGAAAAGCATAAAGATTAGAATCAACCTTTGGTCCTAGCAATATGGCCTAAGAAAAAATATCGAGATCGATATTCTCCTAATTGTTGCACCCAAGATGCTCTGAGATATGCCTTTTCTTGTGCTAGAAAGAATACAAAAATTACTGATAATCTTTGTGTCAGTTATGAATGATGAATTATATAGAGAAGAGGAGTTTATATAAAACTCTCCTACTCCTCTTTTTGACCGTGTAACACAAGTGTAGAAGAGGGAGGAGTCTCCCTCTTCTTCTTCTACTTGTATTAGGAAGTGGAGTCCAGATAGGAGTCTTCCTCTTTTCATTATTTAATGTATAATATGTGTATATATTATTAATGTCATCTATGTTGTCATATATTAATAAGTCCATACAACATTTTGTAGTCGATTTATTAATACCTGACTGACATCATTTATTATGAAAATATTGTATAATATATACGTCAACTATAAATATCGTATATTTATAATTTGCTAATTAAATATAACAGTTTATATTTAATTAGGAATTAACATTTAATTCTTTTAAGCTTGCATTATTTAATCGTATTAAATAATTACATTATATACATTAATTAGATATAACAGTTTATATTCAATTACGAATTAACATTTAATTCGTCTAAGCTAGTATTATTTAATCGTATTAAATAATCGTATCATCATTACATTGACTAACCTTTTAGTCATATACGTCGACTAACCTTTTAGTCATATAAGGCATCAATATGATTATATTATTCATATAATCATATCTCTCAAACACATCCTTTAGGTGTGACTTTTAGGGACCAGTTGATCACCGCCATTAAAATGACAATAACGTCAAACTTCTAGCAAGCCAACCCGTTATCGATAAACGTTAATCAACTGATAAGAATACTAAGTATACCTTGTGAACCTGTAATAGATTTATACATGTTATCACACTCACTGTGGAGGACACTAGCTCCAACAATCTCCCACTTGTCCTTACAAGTGTATGTGCGATAACCGATTCTCATATCCAAAATTTCTCCCACTCAATGTAAAACAATTTGCAAAGTCCATATTCACAAAGGTCGTATTTTACAAGTGATCAATATCAAGAGTGGTTTTCCCGACTAGAGAGTAACTTAACTGATAAAGGAATCATTATTCGAGCATGGCCATGCATTTCAGTTACAACTCCTCGAGTGGCCCTGAGAAATAACAAAACCTGATAAATGTTGGATATTTTCTTCAACTCAAATCCTGCAGATACAAGCACAGTACGAAATGACCAAGTAAAAATCTGCTTAGCCTCCTGTTACGGTCGACCATGAGAAAGAAACTAAAGTCACCCAAAAACTGCCTTAATCTCAAGGGACAGTCGATAGTCAAAAGAATCGACTCTAGGAACACTATGGACGTCCAATCCACGACCTGGCACTGAATATTTTTACACATTTAGGACTCCGTAACGTTGTCACGATGTCCTACGAGGTATCTTTATAACTCGTATCTGTGATCGATCATTCAACCGTTTGACTTATGGCTCGTTGAACCCACCATCAATCAACTTCACAATATAATTGCCAGAGTTATCAGCTCATGTGGCGATTACGGACCAAAACAAATATAATGTAATTCAGTTCACTTTGTGGCGTTCAATGTTGTCGTACAATCCACATGAAAAACAAAATATGAAACAATACGATGATGTTATAAATAGTATTTGAAAAAGAGACATTTATCTAATCCATATAAATAGCTACTACAACTCAGGAACACGTTTAATTCCCATGGAAATAACGTGCCCTTCATGCTTATCATATTTTAATGGTTTAGTGAGAGGGTCCGCGATGATGTCATCCGAAGCAATCTTGTCTATCACTATCTCCTTTTGTTCCACGTAATCTCGGATCATGTGAGCCTTCTGAAGTACATGTCTAGACTTGTTGCTAGACTTAGGCTCCTTAGCTTGGAAGATGGCACCTTTATTATCACAATAGATGGTGATTGAGTCATTCGAACTAGGAACTACGGTTAGTCCTTGTAAGAACTGACGCATCCATATAGCTTCCTTTGCAGCTTCCGAAGCGGCATAGTACTCGGACTCAGGTGTAGAATCTGCTATAACACTTTGTTTGGAACTTTTCCAACTGACCGCATCGCCATTAAGAGTAAAGACGAATCCAGACTGAGATTTTGAGTCATCTCGATCCGTTTGGAAGCTAGCATCTGTGTAACCGATTGCGCATAGCTTAGTATCTCCTCCATAAGTCAATACCCAATCCTTAGTCCTTCGCAAGTACTTAAGGATATTTTTAACAGCCATCCAGTGTGTTTCACCTGGATTGCCTTGGTACCGACTCGTCATACTCAATGCATATGCCATGTCTTGACGTGTGCATATCATGGCATACATGATCGATCCTATGGCTGATGCATAAGGAACACGACTCATGCGCTCGACCTCTTTCAATGTCTTGGGTGCCTGAGCTTTACTTAAATGCATCCCAGAAATCATTGGAAGGTACCCCTTCTTGGAGTTGGTCATGCTGAACCTCTCAAGAATCTTATCTATATAAGACTCCTGACTAAGTGATAATACTATAAGTTTTTTAAACTTAATATTAGACATTTCTAATATCAAAATATAAATAGCTAACTCTTTAACTAATTAGATCTTATGCATGCATAACATATAAAACAAAGATAAGAAGAAATCTTTTCCTTACATTGATTTAGAAAGATTTTGGGCACAAAATAGGACTCCTTCCTACTTTGTTCTTGAGTTTATAATATAAAGGATGAATTTCCAAGTCCTCAGTATAAGAACTCTCCTTTTGTTGCACCAAGACAAACCTCCTTTAATCACTATATTAGATACTACACTAGTATAATATAGTAGTCTCCCTTAAAATAACTAATAATCTAATTACTACACTTAGTAAATATTATTAGTAAGAAAAATGAATATCAAGTTTGTGGTAAAAACTTCTTAAGTTTTGTAGAGTGAGAAAGAACAAAAATAACGAGAGATAAGTATATTTCAAAAATGAGATCAAGTATGAACTAAATAAGGAGAAAACATCTCCTTATTTAGCACACTTGGACCGGCCACTCATGGGCATGGGTAAGGGTGAATTTGCTTTTTGTCTTAACAAAGAAATAGGTAGGTATCTAGGCTTAGAATTTAATCATATCATCTAATTCTCAATTAGAACACCTATCAAAGCCTAAACATGTACCCTACTACCCATATAAACCGGTTTTGCCACTTAAAATGGGAGTCTATTTTATTTTTGTAATTTGTCATTTGTCAGATATGTGACATGTGACATGTAATATGCATGTAATTAGGCTTATAAATGTACATTTAACTAATTTAAATGCAATTTCATAACAAATAAATTAGACTTAACATTTTAAGTCACATTAAATAATTACATGTAAATAAAATGGGTCATCTCATATTTGGTTAATATAATCTACAACAGTTTGTAATTAAAATCGACCAATTTCACTTATCTCAAATGTTTCATAAACATAATGCATTCTTAGTAATATAACAATTAAATTACTAAAATGAATCTTATTTAATCATATTACAATAAGATATAATTCTCACTTTAAACCTGTTCAAATTAAGGGATTAATTAATCTGTATCGCTATACAATTAATTAACGTTCTTTATTAGAGGATTATCCTTTAGGTGTGACCTCAAGGGATCAACTGATCACCACCGTCATACGACAGTAACGTCAAACTCAATTGAGCCAATCGTTATCGATTTATGTTGACCAGTTGACTATTATATTCATCATCTCTTTGTATTCTTATTATCGAGATTTAATTATATGATCGCACTATTGTTGAGGACATTTACTCCAACAATCTCCCACTTGTCCGAGACAAATGTGCGTCATCAATTCTCTTGTCCTATTACGATCTCCCACTCAATGCAAGGTGTATTGCAGGTCGTACTTGCATTTGATCATATCATGAGTGGTTTCCTCGATCTGGAGAGTAACTGTCTGACCGGAATTATCTACCATAGATACCTTCCTAGCGTGGCCACGCATTTTCATCTTACTCCTCCTCGAGTGGCCTTGAGATTTAAAATAACCCTGACAAGGGGTGGACAATTCCTATCGCACTATTCCCTTCGAATAGCCACAGCTCATCATGACGCAAAAGATGCTCATTTGACCCCAGTTACGAAGGTCGTATAGCATAAATCAAAGTCATTCTGAAACTGTGCCACCTTAGGCGAACAGTCTTTAGTCAAAGAATTTGACTCAAAAGAATACTAGTAGCTCTTGCCACGACCAGGCTATATGAGTTGCCAGAACTCAATAAGCGGTCACTTCCCGACAGAGTGTCTCATACAGTCTGCGTATGTGATCGATTGGTCATCCCTATGACCCTATGACACTTGAACTTGCCTGCAATCGCACCACAATCTAGTCACTTCGAGATGTCACCTCATACAAGTGACTATGGGTCAATGCAATGTTAATACAGTCCACTTTAATGGGGTTCAAAATTGCCTCTACAACCCATTTGGATATAACAAAACACAAAACGAGTTTTAGAAACTCAAACGATAAATGCGATTATCATATATAAACAATCAACACAATGTTATTGCTTCATATCATATAATCTAAATTTTATTTCGTCCATGACAATTCATGACGATCTTGTTAAAATGCAATAAAGGCATGGGCAGTGAATATACCATATATTCATTTATTCCAACCTTGTGAATTGCTTTTTCCTTCCATCCAACGTTATTCTTAATAACATGAATTCATCTATGTACATGTCTAGATCTATATCTAGAGTTGGGCTCTTTGACTTGAAAGATGCTCCCACTCGTTATCATGATAACTGATAGGTATTTAGGTGTAAGGATCTACCATTAGATCCTTTTATGCCACCTTATCCTCATCATAATGTACTAGGTCTCTATTTGTAGAATTTATAATGATTGACTCTTTAATCATGCCTTTATTTATTCGCTTTTTATATAACAAAAGTATGCCTAGGATTTCGATAAATCCTTATAAGTTTGGAAATTTGGGTTTGTGCAACTTTTACCACAAATGAAATTTTCTCTGCCAAACACAAGAACGAATCCCTAGTTCTCCTTGAGAACACTATGGATGTTCTTGTAGGCTATCCAATAATGACACTCATGTGGATTGATTTGTTATTGGCTTGTCATGCTCCCAGCATACAATACATTTAGGTATGTGTATGTAATGGCATACATGATTGGTCTCATGTGTTCAACAACTCTTAGGTTCAGTGGATGACTATGACCCTTTCATAGTGATCCCACTTTTATCAACATAAACAACCTATCTATCTTGTTGAATAGATTAAGGATCTTATCGATATAAGATACCTTTTAACTGCCAAGCTAAAATCTTCTATTCCACAATAGATTTTGATTTTAGCATACATGTTGTCCTCTTTCATCCAACATTAAAATCCAACTACTCCTTTCAAAAAGGTAATACGAATACGTTACTCACAACGAGTGATATGTCATTCACGTGGAAAACAATTTCTCCCACTGAACTTCATGTCTTTACATGACTTTAACTCCCACTTAACATCGTGTCTATACATGACATTAACTCCCACTTAACTTCATGTCTATACATGATACCTCGACAATTCGAGTGAAAACTTCTTATATCTCATAATAGAAAAGATCATCATAACCTCTAGGTAGATACCTTAGGCTTGTGTCATGTACACATCCTTTTCCAAATCCCTATTTGTACATGTGGTTCTTGTCGTGTATCTTGTACACACCTACTATGAAGTATTTCACTGATGATTTGGATCTAAGCATAGTTACGAATTAACTTAGCTTCTGAAGACATCTACATGTCTATCCATGAAACTATAATTGGACAATTCCAAATAAAATATTTTCTTTGCATAGATTCCATTTAGTTTCATAAGTCTCTTATGTTAGAAAGTCAAATTTTAAAATTTCTAGGTGCTTCCACTTGCATAGATCATAATCTTATTATCTCAAGAACATTTTCTTTTGGTCTCGTCACTAGTCTAAGGATTCACCTAAGAACGCTTTCTTTTGGTCTCCTTACTAGCCTTGAGTCTAACCTAAGAACATTTTCTTTTGGTTTCCTCACTAGTTCCTAACCAGTTTTACGTTGTGGCTTATTTTCTCCCACTCTATCTTTAGAAAAATACAACTATTTTCTTCAAAGATAGCCTTATAAGCAACAAACAATTTTGTACTCATACTTGTGAGGGAGGTAGAAGTATCACAACATGACCTTAAGTGATCTACTAAAGACTACTTTGTAAAGACATCGACTCTTAGCATCAATATAGACCAGTTCTATAAGCTAAAGAGGTGTACTCATATTCATGTCAATTACAATCTTTATAAGTGGTGTGGCCAATTGGTTTTGAAGACTCCCTACGTTGAGTTCAATAACTCAATTTCGACTTAGCAATTGATCTTTCAAAGTGAGAATCGAATTCTTAGCCTTTTTATCGTAATGATCCCATCATCATAATATTTATATGATCAATTTGAGTCGATATAATTTATGTTATTAGTGCAAGTAGAGTATAATGAAAAGTTTTAGAATGAAAAAGTTTCCATAAACCGAGTGACTTGGGTTGAAAACCAAGTCACCAATATCCAATTACAACCAATTGTTAAAGGAAATAAACAAATTTCCATTGTCAAACAAGGAAATAAAGAGTTTCTAAAACAACGTCACAAAATACAACCCAAATAAAGAAGGCAACACAAAATGAGTACAAGCTTCCTTATGTCTTCATCCATGGGTGGCTACTTTATGTAACACCCGGAAATGTACCCTATTTTTATATTGAAAATATTTTACGGATACTTTTCAGTAATTTTAAGTTTTAATTTAGAATTTATTGTTCCGAGTCGAATTTAGAATTTCCGAGTTCGTATTTGGAATTTCCGCGAGATTCCATGAGAATCCCGTCTTAAGGCGAGTTTGACTTTTGTTTGACTTTTGCCTTATACAACTCACACTCCCTCCTTAACCTATTTCATTCAACACAAACACAAAACCCTTTCTTCTTCCTTAAGAAACCTTGCCTCCCTCTTTGATTTCGATCTTTGAATCATCATAGCTCTTTCGTTACTTGATAGAATTCGCGTAAGTTCGTCTCATTCTTCTTCCCTTACCTTCCTCTATCCGTATTGAAGTTAAAATCATCGTCTTTCTCGCTTTTCAAATTTCCCGTCTTTCTCAAGATGAATTTCATTCATCTTTTATGGTCTATTTGTAGGTGGTGACCTCCAAGATCCCGACAAAGACTATTACCTTATTGAAGAGGAGCTTGACGAGTAGTGAAAACGCTTTAAGGTAACGGTGAAGGGTTACTCGATATCATTTACGTGTTTTACATGCTTTATATGCTAGAAATCGTATTAGAATACGATTAGGAAGCCTAGAATTCATAGTATGATTAATGAATGTTGTTATATAATGAATGTTGATGATATATATTGATTGTTGATGATTATTAGAAGTATATTTGAGAATTGAATTGAATTGGTTAAGTGAGCAAGGCTCACGGGTGAAGGGGTGTTCCCAGCCGGTCGACCGGCCGCCGGTCTGACCCGGCTGAGAACACTCCAGTAACATTTTTGGAAAATTTGGAATTTGTATGAAGAGGTGTTCCTGGCCGGCCCACCGGCTGCCGGTCCATCGACCGGCCTGGAGCACATTTATCTGTTTTGGATGATTTTTGGTTTTTGCCTGTGTTCTGAGCCGGCCCAACGGCCGCCTCCCTCCTGACCGGCCTGGAACACGGCTGTGTTCTTTTCCTTTAATTTCTAAAACTCGTAATTTATAATAGTTCGCATGATCCGTTTGTCGTATAATTTTACGTAGAGTCTTATAATATTCATGTTTTGGATATATGATATTTTATTCGCTTGTATCACATGTTTTGTGACGGTTTTTGCTATGTCCCACTTTGAGTCGTTTTTTACAAATGATACGGTTTGAGCACGATTTTGTTTGTGCTTTGTACTCTCATTCCCTTGGCTACCTTCCCGTTCGTAAGGCTGGAATGTCGGAACGGAGAGGTATCCTACTGCTTAAATTGCATGTGTAGTGGGCATACGACGACGTTGTTGGGAGTTGAACGCTATGCGTTGATCGACCCGGCCGTCAAATGTTGTGTACTTGCGAGGTGGTGTTATTTGCATGTAGCGTACCGCTTGTTATGTGGCTTGAGCTCTTTTTCGCCTCTTTCGTGAATTGATCTACCGAATTTGGGGTACTCGGCGTCATGTGTAAGACCGAGTCTTGGATGTGAAACGTTTCTCGCATGTCGAATCGGAACACGTTTATTCCGAGATCCTGGCCAGGTTTAGACTAGGACCGTATTATTATCGTCGTGCTACCATGAGGAAATTAGTCTACATATACGAAATGTTGATCGTGTATGAGTTCAGGGAAATGCTTATCCTGTGGATGCCTGTTAATCATACTTGCCATGTACACGATGCTAGTACGTTTCATTTACCGTGAGAGATGTCGTCTTGTGTCGTCGTCTTTGAATGCAAGATTTCATGATATTGTTCATGGTCATTGCATGATTGGACACCGTCAATGTCTTGGTTCGTGAATATATGATATTATGTTGGATTTAATGTGATCCTCGCATGACTTGACTTGGTTTGTCTGTCGAGTCTCAATCTTATCAATCTTATACAGCTAATGGTGAGATGCAAGCCCTAGTGAGTGTATTCGGTTGCCTAAGAGTGTCTTCCCCGAGTCTTTGAATAACATGATGGTTTCGGATTTGATTTCCACATGATCTTATCATTATTTATCGTATTGCCTATCTATCCTTATCGTATCTCACATGTATATCTATATATGCATGATTTTACTTCCGTATTTCCTTCTATGTACGTTTAATGTGATATGGCTGGGAGAACCCGGAGTTACTCCCCACTGACTGTCGCGTTCATGTTTTTCATGAATGAACAGGTGGCTTGCATGGATGACTTTTTGGATATGATATTTTGGGGTTCGGGTGTGAGCTAGCGGGCGTTGTCCCTGGAAGTTCACCTCTAGACGAATTTAGCTAGTTTTTCTAAACACTTGTTCTTTGCTAACATTTTAAGAGACCCCGTCTCTTTGTTGTATTTTTCCGCATTTAGTTTTAATATTTTGACACTCCTCGTTTTATTTAACTTGCATGTATAAAAGTTTTTAAAACTACCTATTTCCGCTATATAATCCACATGCTTGTATGTTTTATATTTCCGCATTCGCGAGGGTTGTCACAGTTGGTATTAGAGCTTTGATCGCTCCCGACGCACACACGTGAACCCTAACTAAACTACTTGACCTTGAAATAATAAATGAGAGATTGGGTAGAAGTTAAGGACTTTAATTGGTAGTCTATTTGTTTATGCTAATTGATAGGAGTAACTTAATTTGTTTTTGTATCTTATGAAGATGGTTAGACCGCGATTAGCTGAGAATGTTATGATGGAAGCTCTTGCTCAAGTGCTGAAAAATCAGCAAGATGCCGCTTTAGCTAATGCCAACCAAGTTCCCCCTAGAAGGGAAGAAAACCATCAAGGTGGCTACGCGTGGGTAGCTGGACAGATAGCTAGAAGTAAGATCGTACCATATGGTGGAGAGCCGGATCCGACGGAGTTATCCGATTGGTTCCGTGAGATGGAGAAACAATTCGATCTATACCAAGTCCGAGAAGAGGACAAGTTAGGATCGCAAAGCACTTTCTGGTGAGGGAAGCCGACAACTGGTGGGCTATCACAAGTGCCACTGCTGTTCTTGAAGAGGACTTTAACTGGGCTTGCTTTAAAGCTCTTGTGGAGGGTAGATTTTATCCTAAAGAGCTTAAACAGCAAAGGCTTAAAGAGTTCATCGATTTTAAGCAAGGCAACCTATCAGCTCAAGAGTTTACTACGGAGTTTAATAAGCTCGCTCATTTTGCGCCGAGGCTTATCCGTGATGATGAAGATCGAGCTTTCTATTATCGTAACAAGTTGAATGCCGTTCTTTAAAGTAAAGTGAGAAGGGGTACCGCATCCTTTGGAGATCTTTATGATGATGCTTTGTGGGCCGAAAATTCAATGAAGGCTATTAGAGATGAAGCTTTAATGAATAATCCCTCTCCTGCTTATGCTCCTAGGCCGAATGCTTTTGGGAAGAGGCCGTTTATTCCGTCTCCTTCAAATTCTTATGCTAGCAAGAGGAGATTCAATCCTCCTTCCAATGCTTATTCAAGGAATCCTACTCCTTTTATTCCTAGAGCTACTTCAAATGTGGCTCATAGGCCTTATGCTCCTCAAGCTCAAACTCAAGGTCGTCAATGTAATCGTTGTAGACAACCACACCATCCCGGTGTGGCATGTAACAGCCGACCTTACATTTGCTACTTTTGTCAAAAGAGTGGTCATCGTTACGAAGATTGCCCCGATCGAAAGTTGCCTCCTTCTCCTAAACCTAAGGGTTCAATCTTTGTCATGAGTCGTGCCGAAGCCGAGGCTCATCCCGAGATCATTACCGGTATGTTCTCAATCTTAGAGCAACCGTGTCTTATTTTATTTGATACCGGTGCTTCAATGTCTTTTGTGTCATCGACCTATGCTAGTAAACTATCTATCAAGCCTACATCTAGTGAGGATACTTCCATATCCTTACCTTCCGGAGATGTTATCTCTTGTTCAACCCTTTATCCAAATGTACCTATATCTATTTCGGGTTCTATCTTTCCCGCGAATCTCCTTAAGTTTTCTCTAGGAGAGTTTGATATTATATTAGGTATAGATTGGTTAGCGTTGTATCATGCTAGGTTCGAGTGTCGTGATCAAAAGATTTTCTTAAAGAGTCCTTTAGGTGTTAGAATAACCTATAAGGGATCTCATCCCCGTAAAGGTGTGTCTTTAATTTCCGCTATGAAGTTGGTAAGTATGGTTAGAAAAGGTCGCCAAGCATTCTTGTGTGTTGTGACTTCTTCAAATACCTCCTTGCCAAGTATTGAAGATGTGCCTATTGTTCGAGAGTTCATTGATGTATTTCCTGAAGATTTGCCCGGGATTCCTCCCGAGCGTGATGTTGAATTCTCCATTGATCTTGTTCCTGGTTCTGGTCCAATTGCCAAAGCTCCTTATCGTATGGCTCCGTCTGAATTGAAAGAGTTAAGGAAGCAGTTGGATGATATGATTGAAAAGGGTTTTATTCGACCAAGTGCCTCGCCTTGGGGTGCTCCTGTTCTTTTTGTGAAGAAGAAGGATGGTTCTATGAGGTTGTGTATCGATTATCGTGAATTGAATCGGATTACAATCAAGAATAGGTATCCTTTACCAAGAATTGAAGATTTGTTTGATCAATTAAAGGGTGCCTCTACTTTTTCAAAGATCGATTTGAGATCCGGTTATCATCAAATTCCGGTTAGAGATGTTGATATTCCAAAGACAGCTTTTAGTACGAGGTATGGTCATTATGAGTTCAAGGTGATGCCATTTGGATTGACCAATGCTCCTGCTATCTTTATGGATCAGATGAACCGCACATTTAGTGAGTATCTTGACAAGTGTGTGGTGGTATTCATTGATGATATTCTTATTTTCTCCAAGTCCGAAGATGAGCATGCTATTCATTTGAGGATTATTTTGGGTGTTCTCCGTCGTCAGAAGTGGTATGCTAAGTTCTCTAAGTGTGAATTTTGGTTACCTAAAGTGTCCTTTCTTGGACATGTGATTTCTAAAGAGGGTGTTATGGTGGATCCTTCTAAAACTGAGGCCGTTGTTGATTGGAAGAGTCCGACTGATATTAGAGAGATTTGGAGTTTTCTTGGTTTAGCGGGTTATTATCGAAGATTTGTCAAAGATTTCTCTAAGCTTGCTAGACCGATTACTCAGTTGTTGAAGAAGGAAACCAAATTCCTATGGAATGAAGCTTGTGGAGCAGCGTTTCAAGAGTTAAAGAAGAGGTTAACTACCGCTCCGGTGTTGACTTTGCCTGAAGATGGAGTAGACTTTGATGTCTATTGTGATGCTTCTAAAATGGGATTAAGTTGTGTTGTTATGCAGAATAGGAAGGTGGTGGCTTATGCTTCAAGGCAGTTGAGAGTTCATGAAGTGAACTATCCTACTCATGATTAGAATTGGCCGCTGTTGTTCATGCTTTGAAAGTATGGAGACATTACCTAATTGGAGTTCATTGTCGTATCTTCACCGATCACAAGAGTTTGAAATACATATTTACTCAAAAGAGTTGAATATGCGACAAAGAAGATGGTTGGAATTGGTGAACGATTATGATTTTGAGTTGTTGTATCATGAAGGGAAGGCTAATGTTGTTGCTGATGCTCTTAGTAGGAAAGCTTCTCATGCTTTGAATGCTATGCATGTTTTACCTGTTGATCTTTGTGCCGAGTTTCGAAGGTTGACTTTGGAGTTTGTAGAGCGTGGATTTATTCATGTTGGTGCTATGATTGCCGAACCTGTGTTTCTCCGTGAAATCCGCGAAAGCCAAGTTGATGATCTTACCTACAAGTCTATTCAAGCCAAAATTGTTGAAGGTAAAGATTTCAAGTTTGATAATGAAGGTGTTCTTCGTTTCCATGTCGGTTTATTTGTTCCTAATGCTCTTAATTTGAGGAAGCGAGTTCTTGATGAAGCTCACCTTTCCCCTTATTCTATTCACCCCGGTGGTGATAAGATGTACAAGGATTTGAAGTTGCAGTTTTGGTGGCCGAACTTGAAGGGTGATGTTGTATCTTATGTTGGAAGATGTCTTACTTGCCAACAAGTGAAGATTGAACACAAGAGGCCCGGTGGATTGCTACAACCGTTGGATATTCCGCTTTGGAAGTGGGAATCTATTTCTATGGATTTTGTTATGGCTTTGCCGAGGACCGTTGGAGGTAAAGATGCCGTTTGGGTTGTTGTTGATCGATTGACCAAGTGTGCTAGATTTATTCCGATCAAAGAAACTTGGAATTTGGATCGTTTAGCAAAGGCTTATGTGGATGAAATTGTTAGATACCATGGTGTTCCTATGGAGATTATATCCGACCGAGATCCGAGGTTCTGTTCGAGATTTTGGAAGGCTTTACAAGAAGCCATGGGTAGTAAGTTGTTGATGAGTACTGCTTTTCATGCCGCTACGGATGGTCAGACTGAGAGGACTATTTAGACTTTAGAAGACTTGCTTAGGGCTTGTGCTCTTGACTTTCAGTCTAGTTGGGAAAAGAGTCTACTGTTGGTGGAGTTTTCTTACAACAACATTTATCATGCATCTATCAAGATGGCTCCATATGAAGCTCTTTATGGAAGGAAATGTCGGAGTCCTATATGTTGGAATCAATTGAGTGACAATCGTGATTTAGGCCCCGATGTTCTTGTTGAAACCATTGATAATGTGAAGGTCATTCGTGATAGAATTAAAGCCGCTCAAGACCGTCAAAAGTCTTATGCCGATATCCGAAGAAGACCTTTAGAATTTGAGGTGGGAGATAAAGTGTTCTTGAAAGTGTCTCCAATGAAGGGTGT
This sequence comes from Heliosperma pusillum, assembly GCA_022085475.1. Lineage (NCBI taxonomy): Eukaryota > Viridiplantae > Streptophyta > Magnoliopsida > Caryophyllales > Caryophyllaceae > Heliosperma > Heliosperma pusillum. The sequence continues at coordinate 54,708 of JAIUZE010073348.1, read as the reverse complement.
TAAAAGGTTTGGTGTTAAGGGTAAATTGAGCCCGAAATACATTGGACCCTTTGATATTGTAAAGAGAATTGGTGCCGTTGCTTATAAATTGGATTTGCCGCCGAATTTGGCTAAGGTTCATGATGTATTCCATGTTTCTCAATTGAGAAAGTATGTTAGTGATCCAAGCCATGTATTTCAAAAGGAATTGCCCGGGCTTGAACCGAATTTATCCTTTGAAGAGAAGCCGATCCGCATTCTTGATCGTAAGGATAGAAAGTTGAGAAGTAAAGTAGTTCCTTGGGTGAAAATCTTGTGGAGAAGTGCTAATGTCGAAGAAGAGACTTGGGAAACCGAAGCTTCTATGCGTAGTAAATATCCGAGTCTTTTCGAGTAAGGTAAATTTTCCTTCCCTCAAGTTTCGAGGGCGAAACTTTTTAAAAGGTGGGGTGATTGTAACACCCGGAAATGTACCCTATTTTTATATTGAAAATATTTTACGGATACTTTTTAGTAATTTTAAGTTTTAATTTAGAATTTATTGTTCCGAGTCGAATTTAGAATTTCCGAGTTCGTATTTGGAATTTCCGCGAGATTCCATGAGAATCCCGTCTTAAGGCGAGTTTGACTTTTGTTTGACTTTTGCCTTATACAACTCACACTCCCTCCTTAACCTATTTCATTCAACACAAACACAAAACCCTTTCTTCTTCCTTAAGAAACCTTGCCTCCCTCTTTGATTTCGATCTTTGAATCATCATAGCTCTTTCGTTACTTAATAGAATTCGCGTAAGTTCGTCTCATTCTTCTTCCCTTACCTTCCTCTATCCGTATTGAAGTTAAAATCATCGTCTTTCTCGCTTTTCAAATTTCCCGTCTTTCTCAAGATGAATTTCATTCATCTTTTATAGTCTATTTGTAGGTGGTGACCTCCAAGATCCCGACAAAGACTATTACATTATTGAACAGGAGCTTGACGAGTAGTGAAGACGCTTTAAGGTAACGGTGAAGGGTTACTCGATATCATTTACGTGTTTTACATGCTTTATATGCTAGAAATCGTATTAGAATACGATTAGGAAGCCTAGAATTCATAGTATAATTAATGAATGTTGATATATGATGAATGTTGATGATATCTATTGATTGTTGATGATTATTAGAAGTATATTTTAGAATTGAATTGAATTGGTTAAGTGAGCAAGGCTCACGGGTGAAGGGGTGTTCCCAGCCGGTCGACCGGCCGCCGGTCTGACCACCGGCTGAGAACACTCCAGTAACATTTTTGGAAAATTTGGAATTTGTATGAAGAGGTGTTCCTGGCCGGCCCACCGGCTGCCGGTCCATCGACCGGCCTGGAGCACATTTATCTGTTTTGGATGATTTTTGGTTTTTGCCTGTGTTCTGAGCCGGCCCAACGGCCGCCTCCCTCCTGACCGGCCTGGAACACGGCTGTGTTGTTTTCCTTTAACTTATAAAACTCGTAATTTATAATAGTTCGCATGATCCGTTTGTCGTATAATTTTACGTAGAGTCTTATAATATTCATGTTTTGGATATATGATATTTTATTCGCTTGTATCACATGTTTTGTGACGGTTTTTGCTATGTCCCACTTTGAGTCATTTTTTACAAATAATACGGTTTGAGCACGGTTTTGTTTTGTGCTTTGTACTCTCATTTCCTTGGCTACCTTCCCGTTCGTAAGGCTGGAATGTCGGAACGGAGAGGTATCCTACTGCTTAAATGCATGTGTTAGTGGGCATACGACGACGTTGTTGGGAGTTGAACGCTATGCGTTGTTCGACCCGGCCGTCAAATGTTGTGTACTTGCGAGGTGGTGTTATTTGCATGTAGCGTACCGCTTGTTATGAGGCTTGAGCTCTTTTCCGCCTCTTTCGTGAATTGATCTACCGAATTTGGGGTACTCGGCGTCTGTGTAAGACCGAGTCTTGGATGCGAAACGTTTATCGCATGTCGAATCGGAACACGTTTATTCCGAGATCCTGGCCAGGTTTAGACTAGGACCGTATTATTATCGTCGTGCTACCAGGAGGAAATTAGTCTACATATACGAAATGTTGATCGTGTATGAGTTCAGGGAAATGATTATCCCGTGGATGCCTGTTAATCATACTTCCATGTACACGATGCTAGTGCGTTTCATTTACCGTGAGAGATGTCGTCTTGTGTCGTCGTCTTTGAATGCGTGATTTCATGATATTGTTCATGGTCATTGCATGATTGGACACCGTCAATGTCTTGGTTCGTGAATGGATGATATTATGTTGGATTTAATGTGATCCTCGCATGACTTGACTTGGTTTGTCTGTCGAGTCTCAATCTTATCAATCTTATACCGTTAACGGTGAGATGCAAGCCCTATTGAGCGTATTCGGTTGCCTAAGAGTGTCTTCCCCGAGTCTTTGAATAACATGATGGTTTCGGATTTGATTTCCACATGATCTTATCATTATTTATCGTATTGCCTATCTATCCTTATCGTATCTCACATGTATATCTACATATGCATGATTTTACTTCCGTATTTCCTTCTATGTACGTTTAATGTGATATGGCTGGGAGAACCCGGAGTTACTCCCTACTGACTGTGGCGTTCATGTTTTTCATGAATGAACAGGTGGCTTGCATGGATGACTTTTTGGATATGATATTTTGGGGTTCGGGTGTGAGCTAGCGGGCGTTGTCCCTGGAAGTTCACCTCTAGATGAATTTTGCTAGTTTTGCTAAACACTTGTTCTTTGCTAACATTTTAAGAGACCCCGTCTCTTTGTTGTATTTTTCCGCATTTAGTTGTAATATTTTGACACTCCTTGTTTTATTTAACTTGCATGTATAAAAGTTTTTAAAACTACCTATTTCCGCTATATAATCCACATGCTTGTATGTTTTATATTTCCGCATTCGCGAGGGTTGTCACACTTTAGCTTCCCTTGAAGAATTTCTTTAGGCTTGCTTGTCCTTGCCCTTGTCCTTGCTTGGGTGCCCTAATTACAATTAAAAAGGGTAAGAATCACAACTTGTATCTATATACCAAAGTTGAGATTATATCATAAAAGATAGGGATGAAAATTTACCAACGGAAACAATTTTCCCGGCTTTGATATCTCCTAGATACTTGAGGCAATTCCTCTTCCAATGCCCTACGCCATTACAATAATGGCACTTGTCCTCGGTTGAGGCACCTTTCTTAGGCTTGGGTGAGCTATTCTCAATAACTTTTCCCTTGCCTTTGTAGGTGGAGGGCTTCTTCCCTTTGCTTGCACTCTTTTTGAACTTCCCCTTGCTCTTGTTATTGATGTGAAGTACATCCTTGGTGGTGCTAACATTTAGCCCCATGTCTCTATCCGCTTGCACAAGCATTTTGTGCAACTCGTGGAGAGAGGTTTGCATATTTTGCATATTGTAGTTTACCCTAAACTGCACATATGCCTTGATTTTTCCCAAGGAGTGTAGTACACGGTCAATTACGAGTTGTTCGGGAATGTCAACCCCTTGCACTTTAAGGGTCTCGACATGCTCAATCAATTTGAGTACGTGAGGGCTAACTTTTTGGCCCTCTTTAAGATTCATGTCGAAAAACGCGGAAGCCGTTTCATATTAAATTATTCTAGGAGCTTGTGAAAACATGGTCACAAGCTTGGCATAGATCTCATAGGCCGTGCTCATCTTTATGGCACTCCTTTGGAGATCGGCCTCCATAGAGAAGATCAAAACATTTTTGATCGCGGCGGCTTCCTTTTGGTAAGCCTCATAGGCTCGCCTTGCGGCGGCGGTTGACCTTTCATTAGGTGTTTCGGGAGAGGCTTCGCTAAGGTAACGAAGCTTGTCGTCACCTTCCGCGGCCAAGCGGAGTTGCGCATCCCAATCGGCAAAATTAGCGCCATTCTTTTCTAACTTGCATCGATCCATAAAGGATCGAAGCCATGAGACATTCGTGAGAGTTGGAGCATTGGTGTTGGATGAACTAGCCATTGCGATTGAACAAAGTTAACTACAAATTTAAGACATAAAGAAAATGTCAACATTTATCATTTTAAATACTTGTAAACATTTTTAAACAAGTTTTAACAATTAAATAGTGACCTCTACCCAACTAATATAAATGATTCCGAGATCCAAATTCATATCAACTTGGGCACGGTAAGCCGATTCATCCCTTATTAACATAATTCGGTGGATTAACTCTTTAATCGATTCTACATAAGAACTTGTTGGAGCAAGTGTCCTCCACAATAGTGCATTTATATTATAAATCTCATTTTGGAATATTAGTGGGATGACTAGTATTTTGATACTCCACGTCAGTTGATTAACGTAAATCGATAACGGTCAGCTGACTAGAGTTAGACGTTATTGTCGTATGACGCGGTAATCAACTGACCCCTTTCGGTCACACCTATAGGATGAGACCCAAACAGAAATCTAATTATTTGTATACGATACATATTAATTAGTACTTTATATATATATTTGATATATGTTTAGTTACGAGAGTTAATTATTGGAAATTGAGTTACGAACTCATTCCGGATAAGTTTATTAGTCAATTATACGATAATTGACTGAATAAATTTTACGTCTTATTTTAATACGATTAAATAAGATTTAATTTAATGATTAATAATTAATTCATTAAATTAGTTGACGTTATGCATATACTTTGAGGTAGAGGTGATTAGTTAATTATATTTACAAGGAGTTGTAAAATAAACTAACTAGGCATTGTGGGACCCTTTATATATTGATATAATAATAAAATATCACTTAAAAGTTAAGTGTATATCATTTATTAATTTGAGTCATATAATTGTTATATGATCAAATTAACCCTTAATTTTACAAGATAATTAAACATATGATTATAAGTATTTGTGGGACAAATATCAAAAGTCAAAATGGACCAAATGACACTAGTGGGTGCCGAAAATGGGTAGTGTATAACATGATGATAATTGTTTCTTGTATTACACTACAACATGTGATCATGTCATGTTTATGACACATGATCATGTTCTAATTCACATCTACACTCAACCAATTTGCATGAGATTATTTTAAGCAAAATATGGGGCCTCTTATGCTTGTTTTGGCCGGACCTTTAGTGTCCTTAAATGGACAATTTGGTTGTTCATTTTACTTGCTTGTTCATTCTTATTTTGCATGTACATCTCACTAAAAATCCTCATCTCTCTAAAACCTCTCAAACACTAATATTTCCTATTACTAGAGTAGTAATAAAATCCAATATTAGTTCATCTTATCACTTGTGTTTTCTAGTCAAAAACTAAGTGATTAGTTTGGGTTCTCTCTTGGGTGCATCTCAAAGGAGGTCTTCTATTTTGAAGATTACAAGGAGGATCATTTTTTCTTTCTAGCACAAGAACAACAAGAAAGGTGTTTCTTGTTGTGCCCATATAAACCGAAATTTCCCAATGTAAGGAAATTTCTTCTTACTTTTTATTATGCATTTTAATTTGCATGCATGTTACATAGATTTTTATTAAACACTAAATTAACAAGAAATTTAGTAACTAATTAGAGGAGTCTAATTAGGGTCTATGAACTTTCATGTGGTATCAGAGCTAGCTTGTAGCATGCATGTTGATTTTAAGCATTAAAATCGGGTTATACGATAACTTGAGTAAAAATCGAAAATTTATGTTAAAAATGGTTTTCACGAAATTTTATGATTTTCATGCATACTTACTGATCTCAAAATGTTTGTGGTCAAATTTGGTGAATTTACGAATTATTTTGCTATTTATTATGATTTATGGCCTTTATTATCGAGTTAGCATGCGGTTTTATGTTAAAAGTTAACTAAAAATAGTTGCATGTTGATTATGGCCTCAAATTTTTAATATGTTCTCACATGCATGGTGTAAATATTGTATGTAATTTTTCGTGACATTTAGTCATGTATTGCATGGTTATTGATTTTTATTGGATAAAAATCGATTTAAAGGAGTTATTTTGTTCTTAAAATTGAAACGAGACTTTCTGGAGTTGAAAATTTTTTGTACATTTTAAATTATTATTTATATCATCCTGGTAAAATTTGAAAATTTGTTTCATCATTTTACTATTTTAGTTGGTTTTTATTTGATAAATATCGATTCTTATAAAGCTATTTGTTCATAAAATCATTTCAAATTTTTTGGGCAAATGTTTTTTTTCTTGAGGTTCCTGGAAGTTTTCCAGTATGTACAAATATTTTTGGTTTCAATTTTAATGATTTTTCTTTTTTATTTTGGGTTTAATTCATAAAAGTTATGATTAAACCTCTTTAAATAGCAAATGCGATCAAATCAAACTAATTAAATACAAGTGAAATTAGTGGGGACTAATTTTGAGTTCTTAATCAGTTTAGATAATTAGTTTGAGCTTAAATACGATTTAAGTGTTGATTATTGATTTTTAGTAGATAAAATCGATAAAATTCGTAAGAACCGAGCTAGAATGAACATGACAAGTGTTGGGGGTGATTTTGGCATGATTTTACAGCATTTTTATTTATGTTGTTGAATGAATGAATGTCATTTATTTATTTTATTGCAAGTTGTACCTAGTATGGCCTAGATTATTTTTAATCGGTATTACCCGTAATGTAAGGGAATACCGATTTGGTTGTAATTTATTGCGATTTCGTATCGCCGTTTTGTAATAATTAATAATTTAATTTTATAGATCAAATGTATAATAGGAATTTGCTATGTATTCATTTGTATTTTTGTAATTATTTATTATGAAGACGGTGATTCCCAAAGTCGGTGTTCCAAAAGACGGTGCCATATTGGAAAGGCGTTCCAAGAAGAGGCAAGGGACCAAGGAGTTGGTTTCCGATTTGTAATCATCTAGTTAATTAGATTAGCTAGGTGGCCATACTAGGATTTAATTTGATTGCTTGCTTTATTTTTTCCGCACATGCCAAAATCACCAACATGCATTTTATTTATCGATTGTCAATTCAACGTTATTCAAAATTCACCGACTTAGTTCACTTATAGGGAATTAATAACTAAAATTGGCAAGACCTCTCACATAACTTAAAAAGGAATTGAGATTTAGCCTTACCAATTGAAGCACCTATGAACCCCGTGTTAATTAGAACAACCACAACGTGGACCTTTTTACCTCGGGTAAGTAGGGTGATACGATCACACGCCTAAATTGGGTTGGACTCAACAAGATAAGCGTTATCTTGGGACTAGGAGATGGGTTTAGTTGAAATCCGTCGACCGAGAGTTCTAGGAGTAGAATTAGTCAAAAGTTGACTTACCGTCTTTTACATAAAAGTTGCATGACATGTTCTTTTGTCTAAAATGCGGGTCTCGGAATCGCTTATATAATTTCGTGAGGGGTCATTATATGAGTGACTTGTTTAAATTGTTTATACAAGTAAAATTGATTAAAACAATGAATGTTAATATTTCCTAATTTTGTTGTAGTTATTCATAATTCGCAATGGCAAACAATAACAACACCGTTCAACTAGGAAAAGACTCATGGCTAAGGTCCGTTATGGACAAATGCATCTTAAAAGACGATGGAACTAATTTCGTCGAGTGGGAGCAAACGATCAAGAGTGCGGCGTTATCGGATAACGTTTTGCGCTACTTGACCGAGGCACCTCCCAATGAACCCGGCCCAAGAGCCACTAATGCGGCCAAAGCCGCCTATGAGGAATACCTTAAGGTAGCAAACGACGTCAAGATGGTCTTGATTTGGTCGATGTCCTCAAGCCTTAAGCAACAATACATCACCCTTGGAGCATATGAGATATTCTCTAGGGTGACATTGGCTTTTTCTCAATCACCCGAGATTCGCCAATACAATGCTATGACTCGGCTTTTTGAAGCCAAGCTAGAGAGGGGCCAAAAGGTTGGTCCACATGTGCTTAAGATGGTGGAACATATTGACACTCTAGATCGTCTAGGGGTCAAAATTCCTAAGAAGCTAGCGGTTGGCCGCATCCTTCACTCACTTCCTCCCAAGTTTGCCCAAGCTAGGGCAAACTATAACATGCATGGCATGGATAAGAGCTTTCACGAGCTCCATGCTCTCCTTACCCAAGTCGAAAGGGATATGGAAGCAAGTGGGAGTGAGCAAAAGGATGTTCTTACAATGAGATTGAAGAACTTGAAGCTAGGGGTTCAAAAGGGGAAGGGAAAAGCCAAAGCCCAATTTAAGAAGCATGGAAAGGGAAAGGGCAAAGCTATTATGAATGGCAATGCCAAGGCTAAGGGCAAGAAGCACGCCGAGGCCGAATGCTTTTATTGTAAAGGCAAGGGACATTGGAAACGCAATTGTCCCAAGTATTTGAAGGATAAGAAGGACGGATGTGTGACACCGTCAGGTATAATCCTCTCTTCTCTCTATATGATAGATATTAACTATGCTTGCACTTCCACTTGGGTATTTGATACTGGATGTGGTTCTCACCTTTGTAATCACTTGCAGGGGCTGAAGGACGTGCGAGCACTAGCCAAGGGTGATGTGGACCTACGAATGGGGAATGGAGCAAGAGTTGTCGCCGTCTCCGTAGGAACTTATGTATTAACCTTAGCTAGTGGTCTTGAGTTGTATTTAAATAATTGTTATTTTGTACCCTCCTTGACTAAGAACATTATCTCCATTTCCGTACTTGACGCGGAGGGTTTCTCTTTTGTAATCAAGAACAATAGTTGTTCGTTTTCTTTTAATGATGTGTTTTATGGTAAAGCCATCTCTGTTGGAGGCATTTATGTTCTTGATAATGTTAATGAAGTATATCATGTAGAAAGCAAGAAGCTCAAATTAGGTGAACCTAATCAATCATACCTTTGGCATTGTCGTTTAGGTCATATAAACGAACGACGCATAAAGAGACTCGTTTCAACGAAACTTCTCAAACCATTTGATTACGAATCTTATGGTGAATGCGAATCTTGTCTTTTGGGCAAGATGACTCGTGCTCCTTTTACAGGAAAAGGGACACGAGCAAGTGAAGTATTAGGCCTTATACATACCGATGTATGTGGCCCAATGACTCTCCAAGCTAGAGGTGGTTACAAGTACTTCATTACTTTTACCGACGATTTGAGTAGATATGGATACGTCTACTTAATGAGGCATAAGAGTGAAGCTTTTGAAAAGTTCAAAGAGTTTCAACATGAAGTGGAAAACCAATTGAATAAGAAGATAAAAACCCTACGATCTGATCGTGGTGGTGAATATCTAAATTATGAATTTGATTCACACCTAAAAGATTGCGGTATAGTATCACAATGGACTCCTCCTGGAACACCACAATTAAATGGTGTGTCTGAAAGGAGAAACCGAACTTTATTAGATATGGTTCGGTCGATGATGAGTCTTACAGAGCTTCCTGACTCGTTTTGGGGATTTGCCATCTTAACCGCAATATTTTCACTAAATCGTAGCCCGACTAAAGCAGCCAATAAAACTCCATATGAGATATGGAAAGGAAAGGTTCCTTATTTGTCGTTTATGAAAATTTGGGGTTGCGAGGCGTTTGTTCATGAGAAGTCTAATGACAAGCTCGCACCCAGATCCGACAAATGTTATTTTGTAGGATATCCTAAGGAGACTCGTGGATATTACTTCTACAACCGTCATGAGGACAAAGTGTTTGTGTCTCGAGATGCTGTCTTTCTAGAAAGCGATTTCATTTCTAAAAGGCAGAGTGGGAGAAAATTCGAACTTGACGAAGTTCGAGAGCCACAAACCGAAAATGAAGTGGAGGAAAACGTTCCATCCTAGTCTGAAATGGTTATAGTCCCTAGAAGGTCAGGTAGAATTAGTTCTCAACCTGATCGTTACCTCGGATGTATCGAGGGAGATGGTGATTTATTACTTTTTGAAAGTGATGAACCCACAACCTACAAGTCGGCCGTTTCTAGTCCCAACTCCACGCATTGGCTTGAGGCCATGCAATCCGCAGTTACTTTCCTTATCTTGTATGTGGATGACATACTTCTCATTGGGAATGACATACCAATGCTTACTTCTACCAAGGAGTGGCTTGGGAAACATTTCCAGATGAAGGATTTGGGAGAGGCACAACGCATTTTGGGTATCCGGATCTATAGAGATAGATCCAAGAGGATACTAGCATTAAGTCAAGAAGCTTATATAGATAAGATTCTTGATCGGTTCAAAATGAAAGACTCTAAGAGAGGCTTTCTTCCAATAGGTCATGGTATCACTCTGAGTAAATCCCAGAGTCCTACCGTCACCGAGGAGATTGAACGCATGAAGTTGATCCCTTATGCTTCAGCAGTTGGGTCAATCATGTATGCAGTCAAGAAGCTTATATAGATAAGATTCTTGATCGGTTCAAAATGAAAGACTCTAAGAGAGGCTTTCTTCCAATAGGTCATGGTATCACTCTGAGTAAATCCCAGAGTCCTACCGTCACTGAGGAGATTGAACGCATGAAGTTGATCCCTTATGCTTCAGCAGTTGGGTCAATCATGTATGCAGTCAAGAAGCTTATATAGATAAGATTCTTGATCGGTTCAAAATGAAAGACTCTAAGAGAGGCTTTCTTCCAATAGGTCATGGTATCACTCTGAGTAAATCCCAGAGTCCTACCGTCACTGAGGAGATTGAACGCATGAAGTTGATCCCTTATGCTTCAGCAGTTGGGTCAATCATGTATGCTATGATGTGCACTCGCCCTGACGTCGCCTATGGTTTGAGCATGACGAGTCGTTATCAAGCCAATCCAGGTGAGAGTCACTGGATAGCCGTAAAGAACATCCTTAAGTACTTACGAAGGACTAAAGATTCGTTCTTGGTGTTTGGAGGAGAGACTGAGTTGCGTGTAAAGGGTTACACGGACGCTAGTTTCCAAACTGATAGGGATGATTTAAAATCCCAATCCGGCTATGTCTTTATGTTGAATGGAGGAGCCGTTTGCTGGAAGAGCTTCAAGCAAAGCGTGACTGCGGATTCTACAACAGAAGCTGAGTACCTCGCGGCATCAGAGGCTGCAAAGGAAGCTGTGTGGATTCGGCAGTTCTTGGAAGGACTAGGAGTAGTCCCTACTGCCACAGATCCCATCACGATGTATTGTGATAACAGTGGGGCTATCTTTCAAGCAAAGGAGCCCAAGTCTAGTAACAAGTCTAGACATGTACTTAGGAAATACCATGTAATTAGAGATTACGTGGAGAGGAAGGAAATAGATGTATGTAAGGTTGGGACAGACGATAACATCGCTGATCCTCTAACCAAGCCTCTTACAAAGGCTAAACATGACAGTCATGTCGTCTCGATGGGATTAAGACGAGTTCCTGAATTCCTCTAGATTATGTGATATGTAATAATTGAATGTTGTATCAATGTTTACATATATGATAATTGCATTCATTGTTCGAGTTTTATATGAGCTCTTTTATTTAGTATTGACTAAATTTATTACTTTGTTTTGTCCGAATTGGTTATAAGAAAGGTTGAACTCAATTCAAGTGAACATGATGAACTTAGTAATCGTCCCTAGTCATTTGCATAAGGTGACGTCTCGCATGACTAGATTGTAAGTCGATCGATGGTTGGTTCAGCACCATGGAGTCATGGAGATGACTGATCGTTTACATAGACAGACTGTAGAGACACTCTGTCGGACAGTGACCATGATAGAGTCCCTTATCAAAATTGTTGAAGCCTGGTCGTGGCGGGGATTTCTATTATATTCCTATGAGTCGATTCTTTAGACTGGCGACCATTTACCTGAGTCGGTGTATTTTCCGATTGACTTTGGTTTTTGTCCTAGGTCGTGCCGTGAAAGGAGGCCGATGGGCATCTACTGGGTCATGGTGATTTGCATTATACAGTGTAAGTTGGGTCAACAGGAATTGTCCACCCACGTTGGGTATTAACATCTTCGGGCCACTCGAGGAGTAGTGACTGGAAATGCGTGGCCACGCTCGGAAGAGATCTATGGTAGATTTTCCGGTCAGACAGTTACTCTCCAGATCAAGAAAACCACTCAATTTATTTTTCCAATCGCAAGTGCGACCTGAAAGACACCTTGCGATGAGTGGGAGGATGTGACGCTAAAGTGACAAGAGAATTGGTAGCACACAACTTGTCGAGACAAGTGGGAGATATTGTGGGAGTAGGAGTCCTCCGCAATAGTGTGGCTACATGCACAACTTGTATCGGACAAGTGGGAGATTGTTGGAGCAAGTGTCCTCCACAATAGTGCATTTATATTATAAATCTCATTTTGGAATATTAGTGGGATGACTAGTATTTTGATACTCCACGTCAGTTGATTAACGTAAATCGATAACGGTCAGCTGACTAGAGTTAGACGTTATTGTCGTATGACGGCGGTAATCAACTGACCCCTTTCGGTCACACCTATAGGATGAGACCCAAACAGAAATCTAATTATTTGTATACGATACATATTAATTAGTACTTTATATATATATTTGATATATGTTTAGTTACGAGAGTTAATTATTGGAAATTGAGTTACGAACTCATTCCGGATAAGTTTATTAGTCAATTATACGATAATTGACTGAATATGTTTTACGTCTTATTTTAATACGATTAAATAAGATTTAATTTAATGATTAATAGTTAATTCATTAAATTAGTTGACGTTATGCATATACTTTGAGGTAGAGGTGATTAGTTAATTATATTTACAAGGAGTTGTAAAATAAACTAACTAGGCATTGTGGGACCCTTTATATATTGATATAATGATAAAATATCACTTAAAAGTTAAGTGTATATCATTTATTAATTTGAGTCATATAATTGTTATATGATCAAATTAACCCTTAATTATACAAGATAATTAAACATATGATTATAAGTATTTGTGAGACAAATATCAAAAGTCAAAATGGACCAAATGACACTAGTGGGTGCCGAAAATGGGTAGTGTATAACATGATGATAATTGTTTCTTGTATTACACTACAACATGTGATCATGTCATGTTTATGACACATGATCATGTTCTAATTCACATCTACACTCAACCAATTTGCATGGGATTATTTTAAGCAAAATATGGGGCCTCTTATGCTTGTTTTGGCCGGACCTTTAGTGTCCTTAAATGGACAATTTGGTTGTTCATTTTACTTGCTTGTTCATTCTTATTTTGCATGTACATCTCACTAAAAATCCTCATCTCTCTAAAACCTCTCAAACACTAATATTTCCTATTACTAGAGTAGTAATAAAATCCAATATTAGTTCATCTTATCACTTGTGTTTTCTAGTCAAAAACTAAGTGATTAGTTTGGGTTCTCTCTTGGGTGCATCTCAAAGGAGGTCTTCTATTTTGAAGATTACAAGGAGGATCATTTTTTTTTCTTTCTAGCACAAGAACAACAAGAAAGGTGTTTCTTGTTGTGCCCATATAAACCGAAATTTCCCAATGTAAGGAAATTTCTTCTTACTTTTTATTATGCATTTTAATTTGCATGCATGTTACATAGATTTTTATTAAACACTAAATTAACAAGAAATTTAGTAACTAATTAGAGGAGTCTAATTAGGGTCTATGAACTTTCAGAACTCTCGGTCGATAATATTACTTTAATATTTATCTTAAGCCCGGAACACATACGGCTACGGTCGCGAATACTTCCGTTGAGCTCAATCCAAATTTTGAAATAATAACCTTTATTACCCCACTTACCCAACGTAACAAGTTTAGCACCCCGGTGAGCCGAGCCTACTTCCTTGCGAAATTGGGATTCATGGGTTCTACATTTGGTAAGGCTTGATCTCAATTTTTTTATTATGAGAGGTCATGACAATTTATTATCTATCTCGTTTAAGTGAACTAAATCGATGAATTAACGATAATTTTAATTGACACGGTCGAATACTCGATGAAATATGCATGTCATGTTATGGCGATTTGGCAATGCATGCATAACATATTAAATAAAATGCAAGCATAAAAATAAAACTCCTAGTATGGCCTTTCCTAGAATAGAAAATCATATAATCTATTACAAATTCGGAAACCAACTCCTTTGGTCCCTTGAACTTCACAAGAACGCCTCCCAAGGTCACCGTCTCTCTCTCGGAACTTTTTTCTGAATGGCACCGTCTTTGGGAAACTCCGGTTTTACAATTAGTTACAAAATATATAATAAAATTATAATAATTTCCTATTATACATTTGTAAAAATAAAATAATACAATAAAAGTGATACGAGATCACATTAAATTACAACCGAATCAATATTCCCTTACATTTCGGGCAATATCGATTAAAACTAAGGTCATACTAAGATAAAATTACATAATTCCACATTACATAAACCAAAATATGACATTCATAAATTGAAAATATGACATTAATAAATAAAAATGCAGCATTATAATATGTATAAAACATGCTCATGTTAAATGCCAAATTGCCCGATTTAACGGTTTATATCGAATATACCCGGTTTTACGGAAATGCGTGATAATAACACTTTAAAATCACAAAACAATACTTAAATCATATTTAAGTCCAAGTTAATTATCCCAACTGATTTAGGCTTCAAAAATTAGTCATCACTCAATTTTTGACAATAATTCAACTTGTTGTTATTTAATTGCTCATAATTAGACTTTAAAATCATATTTTAATCAAATAAATTCAATTTTAATTATAATAATTTCAAATTTTGAAATTTAAATTTTTGTACATTCTAAAACATTTCCATGACACTCATAATGTCAAAAATCATGGTTTCAAAATTTTTAATCGGATTTGAGAAAAATCGGTTGCGCTTTATCGGTTTTATCAAATAAAAACATAAAGCATGAGAAAATTAATCATATTAAAATTTTCAAATTTATATATGAAATGAAGGACATATATGCAACTAGGAACAATTTTCTCTTTACATGAAATTTAATTTAGCTATATTTGCTAAATAAGTCACTTTTTATGCCATATTTACATTAAAAATTCATAAATCATGCTAGACAAATCACATTAGTCTCACATTTTCCAGTATAACAGGAAAACATGTATGTGACAATATAATAAAATTTCATAGTCATATGCAAAGCGGAAGTATTTTTAACGATTTGACCTTTATTTATTTCATTTTATCATATAAAAATCATAAATCATACGAAATAGGTCCACTTCACACGAAATTTTACATACAGTAAGTAAAATATGTTTTTAATATTGTGTAAACATTTCAAAGTCAGACGATAAGTCTAACTATTTTTAGCATTTTAAACATCATTTTGCTCATTAAAATGTAATAGAAACACTAAAAATCATATTTGAGCACTATAAATTTCCATAAATCATCAAAATGACCTAAAATCATATTAGGACCAGAATATATTGACATGCAAATAACTCTGTGTTTTTATCTTATAAAACACAAATTACTAGTTTTCTTTAAGTTACAATAAGTCGAAAAAACTAAAAATCGATTATGCATGCAACAACCTAGGCTCTGATACCATTTGTAAGCTTTTTAATCTTAATATTAGACATTTCTAATATCAAAATATAAATAGCTAACTCTTTAACTAGTTAGATCTTATGCATGCATAACATATAAAACAAAGATATGAAGAAATCTTTTCCTTACATTGATTTAGAAAGAATTTGGGCACAAAATAGGACTCCTTCCTACTTTGTTCTTGAGCTTATAATATAAAGGATGAATTTCCAAGTCTTTAGTATAAGAACTCTCCTTTTGTTGCACCAAGACAAACCTCCTTATATCACTATATTAGATACTACACTAGTATAATATAGTAGTCTCCCTTAAAATAACTAATAATCTAATTACTACACTTAGTAAATATTATTAGTAAGAAAAATGAATTTCAAGTTTATGGTAAAAACTTCTTAAGTTTTGTAGAGTGAGAAAGAAGAAAAATAAAGAGAGATAAGTATATTTCAAAAATGAGATCAAGTATGAACTAAATAAGGAGAAAACATCTCCTTATTTAGCACACTTGGACCGGCCACCCATGGGCATGGGTAGGGTTGAATTTGCTTTTCGTCTTAACAAAGCAATAGGTAGGTATCTAGGCTTAGGATTTAATCATATCATCTAATTCTCAATTAGAACACCTATCAAAGCCTAAACATGTACCCTACTACCCATATAAACCGCTTTTGCCACTTAAAATGGGAGTCCATTTTATGTTAGGAATTTGTCATTTGTCACATATGTGACATGTGACATGTAACATGTAATTAGGCTTATAAATGTACATCTAACTAATTTAAATGCAATTTCATAACAAATAAATTAGACTTAACATTTTAAGTCACATTAAATAATTACATGTAAATAAAATGGGTCATCTCATATTTTGTTAATATAATCTACAACAGTTTGTAATTAAAATCGACCAATTTCACTTATCTCAAATGTTTCATAAACATAATGCATTCTTAGTAATATAACAATTAAATTACTAAAATGAATCTTATTAAATCATATTACAATAAGATATAATTCTCACTTTAAACCTATTCAAATTAAGGGACTAATTAATCTGTATCGCTATACAATTAATTAACGTTCTTTATTAGAGGATTGTCCTTTAGGTGTGACCTCAAGGTATCAACTGATCACCACCGTCATACGACAGTAACGTCAAACTCAATTGAGCCAATCGTTACCGATTTATGTTGACCAGTTGACTATTATATTCATCATCCCTTTCTATTCTTATTATCGAGATTTAATTATATGATCGCACTATTGTTGAGGACATTTACTCCAACAAACATCCGTCGTGATCTATCTCTATAGATACGGATCCCTAATATGCGTTGTGCCTCACCCAGATCTTTCATCTGGAAATGGTTCTTTAACCATACTTTTACCGAAGATAAGAGAGCAATGTCATTCCCAATCAAGAGTATGTCATCGACATACAATATTAAGAAGACAATCTTACTCCCACTCGACTTGACATACAAGCATGGTTCCTCGACCGATCGAGTGAAACCATTCTCTTTTATCACCTGGTCGAATCGATGATTCCAACTCCGAGAAGTTTGCTTAAGTCCATAAATGGAACGCTTAAGCCTGCAAACTTTCTTAGGATATTTAGGATCAATGAAACCTTCGGGTTGTACCATGTACAATTCCTCCTCCAAATAACCGTTTAAGAAGGCGGTTTTCACATCCATCTGCCAAATTTCATAGTCATGAAAAGCGGCAATCGCTAAGATTATCCAAATGGAACACAGCATAACTACGAGTGCAAAGATTTCATCATAATGCAGTCCTTGCACTTGAGTGAAACCTTTTGCCACTAGTCGTGCCTTATAGGTGTCTGGTTGTCCTTCTAAAGAATGCTTTATCTTATAAAGCCATTTGCACTGAAGAGGTCGTACCTTATCAGGCAAATCAACAAGATCCCATACGTTATTCTCATACATGGAGTCCATCTCGGATTGCATGGCTTCAAGCCATAGCTTAGAGTCGGAACAGGTCATGGCACCTTTATAGGTAGCGGGTTTGTTACTCTCTAGGAGTAATATGTCATCTCTATCATTCTCCTCGACCATACCAATGTATCTGTCTGGAGGAATGGAGACTCTACCCGACCTCCTAGGTTCCTGAGTAATATTAACCGTATCAGAAGTTGAAGGAACATCTTCCTCCATCGGTTGCTCGGTTGTTAGTTCTTGAATCTCCGACAGATCGAAGGTTCTATTACTTGACTTGTTCTCGAGAAACTCTTTCTCTAAGAACTTCGCACTAGCCGCAACAAAAACTCGATATTCGGTAGGCGAATAGAATTAATGACCAAACATTCCTTTTGGATAACCAATAAAGTATGTCTTGACCGATCGCGGGCCGAGCTTATCCTCGTGTCTTCACTTGACATAAGCCTCGCAGCCCCAAACCCGAATAAAGGACAAGTTAGGGACCGTTCCCTTCCACATCTCATATGGAGTCTTGTCTACAGCTTTAGACGGACTTCGGTTAAGTATTAGAGCAGCTGGCAAAAGAGCAAAACCCCATAATGAATCAGGTACTACCGTGTGACTCATCATGGATCGAACCATATCAAGTAATGTTCGATTTCTCCGTTCGGACACACCATTTAATTGAGGTTTTCCAGGTGGAGTTAACTGTAATACTATGCCACAGTCTTTAAGGTGTTGATCAAACTCATTTGAAAGATATTCGCCACCACGATCTGATCGAAGTGCTTTAATCTTTCTTCCCAGTTGGTTCTCAACCTTATTCTGGAATTCCTTAAACTGTTTAAAGGACTCACTTTTATGCTTCATTAAGTAGACATATCCGTATCTACTCAAATCATCCGTGAAAGTGATAAAATATCTATAGTCGTCTCTTGCGTTGATTGACATTGGTCCACATACATCAATATGTATGAGTCCTAATAGGTCATTAGCACGCATTGCAACACCTTTGAAGGAAATTCGAGTCATTTTGCCGATAAGACATGATTCACACGTGCCAAATGATTCATAATCAAATGGGGAGATAGTCTCATTCTCAATGAGCTTCTTTACACGTTTTTCATTTATGTGTCCCATACGACCGTGCCATAGATAAGTTTGATCTTTGTCACCAACCTTTATTTTCTTATTATTCATATGTAATATGTCTGTTGTTGTATCTAAGATATAAATGCCATTCATGGAAACTGCTTTGCCATAAACCATTTCATTCAAATAGAAAATACAGCTATTGTCTTTAATTGAAAATGAAAAACCGTCTTTATCAAGCACAGAAACAGATATAATGTTCCTAGATAAACTGGGTACATAGTAACAGTTATATAAATACAACTCAAATCCACTCGGGAGTTGGATTACGTATGTTCCTATTGAGACTGCAGCAACTTTTGCTCCGTTCCCGACTCGCAGGTCCACATCACCCTTTGCGAGAGGTGTGATGTTTTTTAGGCCCTGCAAATGATTACACAGATGAGAACCACAACCTGTATAAAGTACCCAAGTTCCGGAACTTGCATGGTTAATCTCAATCATATAAATATAAGATGACATACCAACAGGAGTGACGCAGCCTGCTTTTATTTCTTCACGGTACACAGGACAGTTACTCCTCCAATGCCCAGTCTTGTGGCAATGGTGGCACTCAATGTCACTGTCCTTGCTCTTTGCCTTGCCTTGTGAGCTACTAATCTCACCAGGCCCACTCTTACCCTTTCCTGACTTCTTAAACTTTAACTTCCGTACATTTAGGTCGCCATAAGCCTTGCCCTTACCTTTGTTCTTGTTGGAAATCATGAGAACATCTTGCTTCATGCTCCCACTCAATTTCATATCCTTCTCGGTCTGTACGAGAACTGAGTGTAGCTTGATACGGCTATCGCGACCCTATCAAAGATAAAACCTAACGGTCTCAACAAATGCAGTAGAGGCAGTCGGGTATCGAATCCACAGGGAGAAGGAATCCTATAACATGCTAAGTCTGTCAAGGTGACACAACTGGGGGGTTGTTTAAATGATTTTTCTAACACTACAAAAGAAAAGGGGAAGAGAAATAAAGAGCGAAAAATCAGAAAGAAGAAGAACTAGGATCGTCGGTTCCCCGTGGCATCTAGGGTCAGGATAGAAAACAAAGTAGAATCTAAACAGGTTTGTGGGTAGTGAAAAGGTCCTCTCGGTCCGCTATTCGCCCTAAGATATACTAACTTATCTCTCGCCCTCATTAGCATAATCCCAAAGTTCATCACTGATCTGCCCTCTTCCAATCTCTCGATCTAGGTCAAGGGGGTATCAAGTCAATCAATTGAATGCGTCGACTCAAACAATTAAAAGCTATTAAATGTGAAGATTGCTTCCAAACCTAATCTAAAGACTACTAATCAACTCATCTTACCTAAGCCACGGTTCCCCTAAATCCTAGCAAAGGAATTAGCTACGCATAATAGGAAGAAGAACAACAACAATAAATAAGAAATAAAGAGACATAGAGAAATAATTAATTAAATTCAAGAACAATAATACCGAATTGGAAAGAAGAAGAAAGTCATAGGAATCCCCCAATTCAGATCCAAAATTCCTAGTCAAAAGTAAAGTCTAGGGTCTAAAGTTGTTGTCTAGTCTCCAGTCTAGAGTCAGGAGAGATAATTCTATTGTTACGTAGTTTCACCCTTAAGTACAATAACAAATTACAAGGCGTCCACACTATTTCACGAAGCCCATCAATATAAAACCACTCGATCGAGTAGAAATTGTTGTCCAAACCACTCGATTGAGTGGCATCAGTGCTCGATCGAGTAAATGCCCAAATCCATCAGCTCGATCGAGTGGATTGGTTACTCGATCGAGGTCTTCTAATCAAAGAGGTGGTCGATCGAAGGCTTTTATACTCGAACGAGAGTTTTGCTCATGGATTTCGCTCATTCATTCCTTCAACACGACTCCATGCATTCCGAGACACCCAGATTTCTTTCCGATTCACTTATGCATGCTTGAGGAGCTACAAAATGGCTAGTTTTCTGTCATTCTGATTCACATCTGCAAATATTACAAAACAAACCAAAGTAGACTATTCGGGGGATATTTGTAGTGTAACACTACTAAATGAGCATGGAAATGCGTGCTAATATGGCCTACAAGGTCTATATAAAATGCACGCATCATAGCTCATGATGACTTTTCTTCATGTCATTCATGTAGTAATTTGCCCTGAAAAGGGCAAAACTATCATGAAGTGAATGAAGCACACGGTCAATGACTCTGCTCTCACTGATTTTGCAATGAAATGCCTCCAGTTTCTCGACATTCTCAATCATATCAAGAATGTGTGGGATAACCGGTTGGCCCTTCTGGAGTTTCGCCTCAAAGAAGCGACATGTATGCTCATAAGTAACGATTCTTGGTGCTTTTGAAAATTCGTTAGTGAGCGTGGTGAAAATCTTATTTGCGCCTTGGGCAATGAAGCGTCTTTGCAAATTGGGTTCCATTGCAAAGATGAGTACGTTCTTTATCGCACCCGCTTCCATAACGAAGTCACTATAAGCAAGTGACTCGTTAGCTCTCGCATTGGGGCCTGGGTTTGGCGGTATTGGCTCAGTCAAGTACTGAAGCTTGCCGTCAGCAATGGCTGCATTCCGTAATGCCGCCTCCCAGTCCGCAAAGTTGGACCCGTCATTCTTCAGTCACGTGGACTGATTCATGTGGTCCATGAAAGTTTTAAGCCTGGACTCGCGTGCGAGTGTGGCACTTGGCATAGGGACATCATTATGGTCAGCCATTTGTTATAGCAGTATTATCAATATAAGACGAATTCTACACTGCGAAAAAGAAGAAAAATATAATAATAAGCATACTCATCGATATGAATTGAGTCTAGTGCAAAACTTGTTTAATGCGAAGACTCAAGCATTTATACAATTGACCTCCCTCAAGAATTATATAAATGATCCCAAGACTCAATTATCTGTAAATTGATAAACCAACCTTTTGGCTAATTCTACCTTTAGAATTCTTGGTCGATAACATTTTATCTTTAATCCATCATAATCACGAGAAACTCTTCGGATTATAATGTTGAGGTAAAATAAGTCAACACACACTACTTACCCAACGTAGAAGGGGTCATATGGAGAGTAAGGTCCTATATGCCTACCGACGAATAAGGGATTCATAGTAGTTTGGCCTATAAAGACTAGTCTCAATTTTAGGTTTTAGAGGAAGATCCCATCAACTTTATTTTAATTCATTTTAAGTGAACTAATATCTAGCATGCGGGAATGAATAAACTAAGATGACGGCTTAAAATTAGTGTGACATCTTTATGTCCATGATAACTAACATTCAAACTATATGAGTCAATTTTCATGCAATTTTAGTAGTAGGTGGTTTGGTTTAGGCGGAATATGATGCACTAACTATCAAGTGATGAAAAGCAACAAGAACGAAAAATACGTAAAATTACAAAGTGCTAGTGTGGCCTATCTACCAAAATGAACAAAAATACAATTTTGGAATCCATCCATGATTGGACCCGAAAAGCTTGTCTTGATGTTCCATCTTGGTCCATGTAGCGGGAGTGAGCAATCCGATCTCCATCTTTAGTCTTCTCAAATTACATTTAATAAATTACAAATATAAACTTATTTACATTCTAATTTAAAAAACATAACTTCAAAGAAAATAAAAGGAGATTCGAGATCTCAAAATTACATCAAGATCATGTTTCCATCATTACGAAAACATAATCAACTAAGGCCAACTAGATAATACAAATTACAACCAATTACAAAATACGTAAATAAACCATTCAACAAATCATTCAACAAAATAAAATGCATCAACAATAAATTAATCATTCAAGACATAATTTCTTAATTATGTAGAGTAATTTATCCAAACCACTTATTTAAAATGATCAAAATTATGTGACGATTCCTTAATTACTCACAATAATTCCAATCAAGTATAATCCAATTCATATTATTGTATAATATGAATTAATCCAACATTATTTTAAACCTTTTTAAAATAATTGGGTATCCAAAAAATGTGAACTTTTTCACAACAACAATTATACATTATCAATATAATGCATAAATTAAAAATCGCCCAATATCAAAAAAACCGAAAAATATATTTATTTTTTTATTAACAACAGCCACGACAGTTTTTTTTTTTTTTTTTTTTTAATTTTGATGTTGCTAATATTACAAGATCGGTACAATTATCAATATTTAATCTTTATTAAACATTGATTCAAACTAGATGATTCAATTTAACAAATTAAAATGAATATCTAAATCATGATTAAATCGATTATCTTAATATTTGACTAATCATAATTGATTTGAACATCATTAAAATTAATGAATCATGATGCAAAATAACAATTTAACATCATGTATACCGAAAATATATAGCAAAACAAAATGTTCATAAACATTCAAAAGCAGTTTCCATTTACGTTTTAATTTAATCCTTATTAAATTAAAACATCTATAAATTTATCATATTGTCATCTTAACATATTAAAACAACAATATCAATAAATCAAAATGAAAAACAAGAATCAAAATCAAAAGGGAAAAAAAAAAGAAAAAAAAGAAAACAGTCGAAATAAAAATTCAGCCAAAAAAAAATTCAGCCGAAAAATAAAAAGCAACCAAAAAAAAATCAGCCGAAATATTAAAAAAAAAATTCTCAAAAATTAAATTAATATATAGAATAATTTCGTAGCCTTGGCTCTGATACCACTTGTGGGAAATATTGGTATATTTCATAGTTGAAATATATGGATTATAACGAAATTATAATATATGAAATACGAGTCATAAACGAAATGCATAAAGATTAGAATCAACCTTCGGTCCTAGCAATATGGCCTAAGAACAAATATCGAGATCGATATTCTCCTAATCGTTGCACCCAAGATGCTCTGAGAAATGCCTTTTTATTATGCTAGAATGAACACCAAAAATTACTGGTAATTTTTTTTTGTGTAAGTTATGAATGATGAATCATGTAGAGAAGAGGAGTTTATATAAAACTCTCCTACTCCTCTTTTTGCCGTGTAACACAAGTGTAGTAGAGGGAGGAGTCTCCCTCTTCTTCTTCTACTTGTATTAGGAAGTGAAGTCCAGATAGGAGTCTTCCTCTTTTATTTATTTAATGTATAATATGTGTATATATTATTATTGTCATTTATGTTGTCATATATTAATAAGTCCATACAACATTTGTAGTCGATTTATTAATACCGGACTGACATCATTTATTATGACAATATTGTATAATATATACGTCAACTATAAATATCGTATATTTATAATTTGCTAATTAAATATAACAGTTTATATTTAATTACGAATTAAAATTTAATTCGTTTAAGCTTACATTATTTAATCGTATTAAATAATTACATTATATACATTAATTAGATATAACAGTTTATATTCAATTACGAATTAACATTTAATTCGTCTCAGCTAGTATTATTTAATCGTATTAAATAATCGTATCATCATTACATTGACTAACCTTTTAGTCATATACATCGACTAACCTTTTAGCCATATAAGGCATCAATATGATTATATTTTTCATATAATCATATCTCTCAAACACATCCTTTAGGTGTGACTTTTAGGACCAGTTGATCACCGCCATTAAAATGACAATAACGTCAAACTTCTAGCAAGCCAACCGTTATCGATAAACGTTAATCAACTGATAAGAATACTAAGTATACCCTGTGAACCTGTAAGAGATTTATACATGTTATCACACTCAATGTGGAGGACACTAGCTCCAACAGCATGCAAATCAAAAACTTTGTGCAAACCAATTTTTAACACAAATTTTCAATTTTACCCAAGTTATCGTATAACTCGATTTTAATGCTTAAAATCAACATGCATGTAACAATTGAGCTCTGATACCACATGAAAGTCCTAGACCTCTAATTAGACTCCTCTAATTAGTTCATTAAATTAAATTAACTTAATGATTTAGGATCTAGTTATCATGCATGCAAATATAAAAGCATAAAAGAAAAGATAAGACGAAAATATCCTTACATTGAGAATTTTCTGTTCAGTATGGGCACAATAAGAACTCCTTCTTATCGTTCTTGAGTATTAAATTAATGGATGATCCTCCATGATAAGTGAATATTTGTATGATTTTAACCCCTAATTTAGCTCGGTTCTGTATGTCATTTGTGCTTTGTTAAGCCGTTTTATGACCTAATATCGTCTTCTAGACGAATTCCTATGTTCTAACCAGTTTTGTAGGGAAAGTGACGTTTCTACGCCTTTTTTCTATATTCCCGAGCATTTGCCTAAAACCCGACGAATTGAAGAAGCAAGCTTGACCAAGTGAAAAGCATTTCAAGAAGGTTCGCTAATTCAATAGAGAGAAGAAGTAAAGACGATGTCGCAGTTGTTGGAAGATCAATCAATTTGGCGGAAGAATTCATCGCTTTACATCAAACCCTATCAACAAACCCAATTGAAGAGGTCAAGGGGGATGATGGAAGTCAAGTCAAAGCAAAGGGAGATGAAACGTTAGTCAAAAGCTTCTAGATGACAACTTACCCGATCGGGTATCCCTGCTGATCCGCACAAATTGCTTCAACTTCCTTCTTTTGTCCTATATGTTCAATGCTCGACCCCTTCCCCACGAAACTCTAATGCTATATAAAGGATGCTCCAGCCACTCTTCTCAACACAACATCTTACAATCCTCTTCTCATCCTTTCTTCTCTTCTTACATTTCCTCTTTAGATTAGGAGGAAGGGAGAACTAGTCTCTCTTCTCTCATTTTCTTCCTCTTTTTCATCTTTAGTTCTTAGTTTATTTCTGTCCTTTCTGCATCAAAACTTTAGCTTAGATCAATAAGAATTTCAATCTTTGTAATCTACTTTGTTGGGTACAAGTGTTGTAATTAAAGGAACGATTATTCTATGCAAGGGATTTCTATTATTGTTATCGCTTTCATTGTTGATCGTCACCTAGGTATTTCTATTTTATCCTTTGTTTAATGTCTTTATGTTTTCCATTTGATTGTTATTTTCTATCCATGTTATCTTAGATTCATTTTAGTACCGTTATAATCGTTGTTTCATTTCCTAGATTGTCAATTAGCGTCGTTACTATCGCCATATAAAGAGTCTTAGAACATGTCTATCCTTGTTTTCATTATTGATATCATCTTACATTTGGACATTATCATGAGTGAGTAGTCACCTTTCTAGGGTATAGGGTAGCCATGCTAGATTGATTAAAAGATGTTAATTGAATAAAAGAAATTGTGCTTTTAAAACATTGTGTATATGCATGTTTGGACTATAACGATAGTTAACGATTTCTGGCCGGAAATCATTGACTAAAATGGAATTCTTTTCCAAGGTAGAGATACGTGAATTGAATAGACAAAACATGACATGGTAGATTAAGACCTAGTCAATTGCCTAAAAGCCTGCTAGACCATCTGATCTATGATTGTAATGAACACATCATTCTTACGAACTCACAATGAATTATTTGCATGTTCCATATCCAATTTCATCAATATGTCAATCTACATGTGTGAACCTACTTCCCTAGATGTTTTTCATCACTTGCTTTATTGTTTTCATTTGTTTTTATTTGTTATTTATTTATGCTTTATATTAGTTTAGATATCAAAATCCCAAAACCCAGATATTCGTTAGATAAGACCAAATTGCGAGACATTTCACATTCTATAGGAAACACCATCTCCCTGAGGATCGACCCCTACTTCCCTAATTACATTAATTTCTAATTAGCCTAGTCTGGATAATTTTTCTTTGTATCGGGCTCGCGACAAGCACGATCAAATTTTGGCGCCGTTGCCGGGGAGCACGGTTTAGTTTTCCTTTTTCTTGTGATTTTTATCGCAATTAGTTTTATCTAGTCTTTAGGAACCCAAATTCCTTTAGACCTCTCTTGATTTTCATCTTAGCTTTTCAATCTTATGCCCAGATCTTCTAGACTAGGGACCCCTATCTTTCTAGACCCCGATCTAGAAAGGACTCTGCGTAGGAGAAAAAAGCTATTCAACGAAATCTCAAAAGCTTCTGATACTTTAAGTTTAGATCGTATTCGTGAGAAATACTCGGATATTCTATCTAATCTCGAAGGAGAAGAAGATCCATTCTCATCTCCATTCACAAAAACCAATCAAATTTCAAACAACACTCCATCTTCATCTTCACAAAAGAAAATGGTTCGACTTTCAGACCATTCCAAACCCACTGCAGAAACACTTCCAAGGGGTATTGCTACACCCCAAATCGAAGCCCAAAACTTTGAAATCAAACCTGCCTTCATTAACCTTATAGAAAGAAGCCAAATTAGTGGCAATGCCACAGAACATCCCAACCTTCACATCCAAAACTTCTGTGACTATTGCTCCACTATTAGACAAACTGGAGTCACCCAAGGGCAAATTAGAGAGATGCTCTTCTCATTTTCTTTGAGAGGTAAGGCAAAGTTGTGGATACATAGCCTTGATAAGGTTACATTAGGTATCACCGATTGGGAGAGTTTAGCTCTTGCCTTCTACCAAAAGTACTTTCCTCCAGAAAAGACCGCTTTGTTGAGAAGTCAAATCACTGGTTTCCAACAAGGGGATGATGAGAGCCTATATGAAGCTTGAGAGAGGTACATGGACTTGCAAAGGGAGTGTCCTCATCATGGGATAGATCCATGGCTCCTTGCCATCACATTCTACAATGGGTGTTATATAGAGTCCCGTCGTATCCTGGATTCTGCTAACAATGGAAGATTTGATCAAATCGGTGTTGAAATTTCTCACACTACCATTGAATCCATGGCAATTCACGATTCTCAATATAGAAATTCCCGCTCCATACCATCGAAATCTAAGCAAGAGGACCCCACTTTGACACTTTTACAAGCTCAAGTAGCCCTTCTCACACAAAAGCTAGAACAATTTCAATCCTTTACATCTCAACAAAGTGACAATGGTGTAAGTAAACTTGAAGCCATGATGCTGCAATTGGCTCAAAGGCAAGACACCATGATAGCTCAATTCCAAGAGAGCGATCAAGCTAAGGATGCCGCCATCAATTTGTTGGAAGCTAAAATTTCCCCATATGCCTCTTCTAATACCCACTAAAAGCAAGAGCAGCTGCCTTCACAATGTTACCAATCTCACGAAACTGTAAATGCCATTTCCTCGAGAAGCGGTAAGCATAATGATGAGCCCGTGGTTGTTGATGTTGAAGATGAGGTGCCCATGTCAAAGGGGAAAGAGCCTGAGATTCCTTTGAGATCAAAGTGCCATTTCCCCAAAGATTAGCCAAGCACAAGGAGGAGGCAAAGTATGGTAAGTTCCTTGACGTCGTCAAGAACTTAAAGGTAACAGTCCCTTTCATTGAATTGATTTCCCAAGTTCCTTCTTATTCCAAGTTTATGAAGGAAGTCCTCAAAAAGAAGAGATCCTTCAATGAGAAAAAGACCGTAGCTTTCACTGAAGAGTGTAGTGCACTCTTGCAAAATAAGTCTGCACCAAAACTTAAGGACCCTGGTAGTTACTCCATCCCTTGCACTATAGGCACATATACCATTGATAAGGCCCTTTGCGACCTAGGTGCTAGTGTAAGTGTCATTCCCTTTTCTATGTTTGAAAAACTTAACATGGGTGCTTTGAAATGCACTAATATTACTTTGCAAATGGCGGACCGTTCTCTAAAACAACCTATGGGTGTTTTAGAAGATGTGCCCGTCAAAGTTGGTAAGTTTTTCATTCCCGTGGACTTTCTAGTACTTGACATGGCCGAGGACTCTCAAAACCCAATCATTTTGGGAAGACCCTTTTTGCACACCACTGGTGCAGTTTTTGATGTCAAGAATGGGAAGTTGACATTAGAGATAGGAGATGACAAGGTGACCTTTAGTAAAAATTCCACCATTAGGAGTCCTGTGTTAGAAGACTCATGTTATGTGCTTGATGTGTATGACTCTTCTATTGTTTCTTCTATGCCTCGATCCTTACTGACGGATCCGTTGGAGGCACATGTTAGTGTAGATTATCTTGCAGGTGAGCACACTAAAAGCACTACTGCTAAAAGTGCTAGAAGAGGCTATTCCCGGAAGAGCTTGGCATGGATGGAGAATGTAAAGAACGCTATGAAGATGAGCTTGGATGATAGTGAGCTTAAAGATAAAGGATGATCAAAGAAAGAAATGGAGTCTAGCAAGACTTTTAAATTGCGCTTCTCGGGAGGCAACCCGTGTTCCTTTTCTTTTTGCATTTTTATTTTTGTATTCCCTTTTTCATTGATAGGATTTATTTTGCAGATGAAAGAGTTTTTGAAGAATCTATAAAGACCTTCCTTGTCAAGTCCAAAAGACTAGCTTGGGGGAGTCCGCGCTGATTAGTAAGCTTCACTCTTCTTTCATTTTTTTTTCCTTTTCCCCATCAAGCATCTCATTGCATATTTTTTCTTTGTGCTCACATTGAGGACAATGTGATGTTTAGCTTAGGGGAGGGATTGCATTTTCCCATTTTGCATTTTAGTTGGTCATTGCATTTTCCCATTTTGCATTTTAGTTGGTCATTTTTCAAATTTTGAATAAAAGGATAAAGAAGACTTTTGAGAAAATTTAAAAATTTCTGAACATAATTGAATGCTTTTCATGCTTTTCTTGCTTGTTTACTATGCTATAATGTTACATTTACCAAACTTAGAGCTTTCAAAAGATAATGATTCAATATTCATTGAATTGTGCATACATGGGGAAGTCTTGTACACAGTAGGCATGGAATGAATCTATAGATGAGTACGCTTGATCTTGACATTTGGCAAGTTACATATATTGTAAGGTAGAACCTCCTTAGGTTGGTACATCTATACCCAGTCTCATCTAGGTGTGTGTAGTTCTCCTTGTGATGTGTGTCATGTCAAAACGCATAAGTATGGTTCTCATTTCATTCCTATAAGCATTGCATTCATGATTCACTAAGATTTGAAGCCTTTTTCACTTTGAATTACCCCTCAAAATTAGCCTCTTCATACAAATGCTTCACACAATAATAGCTACATATAAAAACTGCCTACCCTGTTGAACTAGTAGCTAGACTATGGTGTATGGGTGCTCTTTTGAGAAGATTTTGTTCCTTGATGTCAAAGTGAATTTGGGGGAACGAAAATGTTCAAGAAGTGATGTTATGCTCAAAAGAAAAAAAAAAGAAAAAAAAAGGAAAAAGAAACTGAAAAAGAAAGAAAAAAGAAATAAAATAGAAGAAGTTGTGAGTATCTCCTCAAAATGTCAAGTCAATATTCAGAAGGAGTTTACCCTTGTGTTTCGTGTGTAATAAGCCAATTTGTTGCTTTTAGGCTTCGTTATCCGTCTTCTGGGAAATTGATCGAAAGTATGGATTGAGTATTCATTTATCATTGGTCAGTTGCTAGCTCACTCTAACCTTCACATGAGCATAACTGTTTGTCCACCTTTCACCCATTTCCCAAAACCTTCTTCATTTCTTTTTCGGCTTCTTTTCTATGTGCATTGTGATCTTTGACTTGTGTTTTGAATTGTTTACCATATTAGATTGCGGACACACTTTCATAAGTCGTAGATAGGTGAGTGTCTCAAAAACATTTACACATAAAGAAATCACCTTTTACATGCAATGAGTGTTCGAGTGTGCCGTGAGATTCCATTTGTCAAAAGATCATGCAAGAGCCGAAAATCTATAGTGAAATTCTTTGTGCTACGCCGTTATGTAAATCTCAGCCATGTTTATGTATCATTCTTGCCCACGTTGTTTTTGGGTTATGATTCATTATGTTTTCAAAGTTTTACGTTGAGATTTGTTTCTTGATGGTGTAGTAGCCAATGCTTGCAACCTTGTCCTGGTGTTGTTTGTTATGTTTGCTTGAGGACAAGCAAAGGTTTAGCTTGGGGGAGTTTGATAAGTGAATATTTGTATGATTTTAACCCCCAATTTAGCTCGGTTTTGTATGTCATTTGTGCTTTGTTAAGCCATTTTATGAGCTAATATCGTCTTCTAGGCGAATTCCTATGTTTTAACCTGTTTTGTAGGGAAAGTGACGTTTCTACGCCCTTTTTCTATATTCCCGAGCATTTGCCTAGAACCCGACGATTTGAAGAAGCAAGCTTGACCAAGTGAAAGGCATTTCAAGAAGGTTCACTAATTAAAAAGAGAGAAGAAGTAAAGACGATGTCGCAGTTGTCGGAAGATCAATCAATTAGGCGGAAGAATTCATCGCTTTATATCAAACCCTATCAACAAACCCGATTGAAGAGGTCAAGGGGGATGATGGAAGTCAAGTCAAAGCAAAGGGAGATGAAACGTTAGTCAAAAGCTTCTAGATGACAACTTACCCGATCGGGTAAGTGTGTACCCGATCGGGTATCCCTGCTGATCCGCACAAATTGATTCAACTTCCTTCTTTTGTCCTATATGTTCAATGCTCGACCCCTTCCCCACGAAACCCTAATGCTATATAAAGGATGCTCCAGCCACTCTTCTCAACACAACATCTTACAATCCTCTTCTCATCCTTTCTTCTCTTCTTACATTTCCTCTTTAGATTAGGAGGAAGGGAGAACTAGTCTCTCTTCTCTCATTTTCTTCCTCTTTTTCATCTTTAGTTCTTAGTTTATTTCTGTCCTTTCTGCATCAAAACTTTAGCTTAGATCAATAAGAATTTCAATCTTTGTAATCTACTTTGTTGGGTACAAGTGTTGTAATTCAAGGAACGATTATTCTATGC
Organism: Heliosperma pusillum; assembly: GCA_022085475.1. NCBI lineage: Eukaryota > Viridiplantae > Streptophyta > Magnoliopsida > Caryophyllales > Caryophyllaceae > Heliosperma > Heliosperma pusillum. The sequence goes on along the minus strand of JAIUZE010073348.1, from coordinate 23,455 downwards.
AAGGGATTTCTATTATTGTTATCGCTTTCGTTGTTGATCGTCACCTAGGTATTCCTATTTTATCCTTTGTTTAATGTCTTTATGTTTTCCATTTGATTGTTATTTTCTATCCATGTTATCTTAGATTCATTTTAGTACCGTTATAATCGTTGTTTCATTTCCTAGATTGTCAATTAGAGTCGTTACTATCGCCATATAAAGAGTCTTAGAAATCAGTTTATGAAATGAAAAAAAATGAGGTTTTGAAACCCTTGTGTCCTTTGCTTTGTGCTTGGGCATTTATCATCTTTGCTTAGTGCGAGAGAACCTCCATTTGCTACGTGCTTTGGAGCGGAGTTGAGTCCATGCTTCGTGTTCTAAGGCGAAACTACTCCTAGGCTTAGACATGTTGTGTGATCTAGTTTAAGTCATATCCATCTACCTCATATCGTATTAAACGCACAAAAATAAGCCCTCCAAAACAGCCCCTCAAATGAGATGGGCAACTACTCGAGTCGAGTTTAATTTGTTGTTGATTCGTTGAGTCTTGGTTGCACTTGGTTGTGCAAAGCGGTTTCCGGGACCGTCCTATCCCTAGCCTGGTTTTAGGTGTCATTTAGCTTAATTTTAGAGTCACTTGAGCCATGCTCGAGTGGTGGCTGTTCGGGAGTCTTTCTTGGCACGAAATCAGCCCATTTGGGTCTTGTTTCAGTGCAATGTCTATCCTAGTTTTCATTGTTGATAACATCTTAGATTTGGACATTATCATGAGTGAGTAGTCACATTTCTAGGGTATAGGGTAGCCTTGTTAGATTTGATTAAAAGATGTTAATTGAATAAAAGAAATTGTGCTTTTAAAACATTGTGTCTATGCATGTTTGGACTATAACGATAGTTAACGATTTCTGGCCGGAAATCATTGACTAAAATGGAATTCTTTTCCAAGGTAGAGATACGTGAATTGAAAACAAACATGACATGGTAGATTAAGACCTAGTAAATTGCCTAAAAGCCTGCTAGACCATCTGATCTATGATTGCAATGAACACATCATTCTTACGAACTCAAAATGAATTATTTGCATATCCTAAATCCAATTTCATCAATATGTCAATCTACATGTGTGAACCTACTTCCCTAGATGTTTTTCATCACTTGCTTTATTGTTTTCATTTGTTTTTATTTTGTTTTCATTTATGCTTTATATTAGTTTAGATATCAAAATCCCAAACCCCAGATATTCGTTAGATAAGACCAAATTGCGAGACATTTCACATTCTATAGGAAACACCATCTCCCTGAGGATCGACCCCTACTTCCCTAGTTACATTAATTTGTTATTAGCCTAGTCTGGGTAATTTATCTTTGTATCCGGCTCGCGACAAGCACGATCACTTCATAAAACAACCTCCAAAGTAGAAGGTCTCCTTCTTGTTGCACCCAAGAATCAACCCAAATAATCTCAACTTATTATTAACTAGATAATAAGTAAGACATTATACTACTAATATTATTGTATTACTACACTAGTAATATGGTATGAATATTATTTTGCATGTGAGTTTAGAGAGATGTTGGAGGTTTTTAGAGAGAAGAAGAAAATAACCATAAGAATGAAGTGTATGAAAATGAACAACAAATGCCCATTTTATGGCACTATGGCCGGCACACACAAGCCCCAAAATGGGTGATTTTCTTCTTATTTTATTCACATGCATAATGGTAGTGTATGAGATTGTATAATGATAATGATTATGTGTCATACATGTCATAATCATATGGTGGAGTGTGGAATTTGTAGAGCAAAATCACTAGTGATTTTGTCTACACAAAACCGGTGCACATGAGTACACAATGGACCATTTTGATTTTTCATATTTGTCCCACAAATACTTATTAATCATATGCTTAATTATCTTGTATAATTAAGTGTTAATTTGATCATATAACAATTATATGACACAAATTAATAAACAATATGTACTTAACTTTTAAGTGATATTTTACCATTATATCAATATATAATGGATCCCACAATGCCCAGTTAATTTATTTTACAACTCTTTGTAAATATAATTAACTAATTACCTCTACCTCAAAATATATGCATAACCTCAACTAATTTAATGAATGAACGATTAATCACTAAATTAAATCTTATTTAATCGTATTAAAATAAGACGTAAAATTTATTCAGTCAGTTATCGTATAATTGACTAATAAACTTAAGTGGAATGAGTTCCTAACTCAATTTCCAATAAATAACTCTCGTAACTAAACATACATATCAAATATATGTAATGCCCTAATTAAACTGTATCGTATACAAATAATTAGTAATCTATTTGGGTCTCATCCTATAGGTGTGACCTAAAGAGATCAGTTGATCACCGCCGTCATACGACAATAACGTCAAACTCTAGTCAGCCGAGCGTTACCGATTTACGTTAATAAACTGACGTGGAGTATCAAAATATACTAATCATGCCACGTATATTCCAAATGAGATTTATTATATAAATGCACTATTGTGGAGGACACTTACTCCAACATTTGACACCAACGAAACAAACATGATTCAACAGATCATTCATGGCAAAAAACGGATATACATAAAGGAGTCACCCAAGAACCTTCAACAATATATGAATGAGACAGAGAATGAATTATGTGGTGATGAGCAAGAGTCAAGGCATCATACATAACATTTGACAAGGGATAAACAACAAACGACCACTAATCTTAGGTGCTCGGTCGAGTAAAAGATATTGCTCGGCCAAGTGGGTAAAACACGATTGAGTACAAGGATTACTCGGTCAATTAGACACGAATAGAGTTTAATCCTCGAGCACACTCGGTCGAGTAGTCAAGAGCACTTAGACGAGTGGCTCTGCTCAATCGATTGGAGATTCTACTCGGTCGTGTGGAATAAATTAAGGTCCTTTTTCCACTACGTCACTTGATGAAATGAGTAAAGGTACTCGATTGAGTTACTCCACTTCCACTCGATTGAGGAGGACACATACTCGGTAGACTGGCGTGCGTACAACAGCCAAACGAGTAAGAAATCACATGATTCAGCATTAAGCGACGATTAAGGAACAAGTTTGTCTCAAATAAAAATAATATTATCATGTGAACCAAAATATACACAATGCACACTTCAAGGATGAAAATAAAACATTTGATGATGAATAGAAACATAGATTTCAACCCAAGTCTTTAGAACATCCAACACAGTCAAAACATTACTGTTGATTGATTCATTCTTCTACCTTTAAAAGAGTTCGTACCTTTGGATGCGTACATCATACCTATGCTTTTTCACAAGGGCATTACCTTCGTATGCAAGTTCAAGACCATCCCATATTTCCTTTACCTTACTACAAGACGAGAAACGATCAAACTCAGTGCTTATCATGTCGTTTTGTAATAACGTCCTGGCTTCCGAGTTTTTTTCTGCCTTACGGTAGTCATCCTTAATATAGTGCTTTTTGTCTTTCTCATAGGTTGTTCATTTTCAGATGCACCATGATTTTGTTGGGACTGTTTTGGATGATATTCCAACATTCCCAATCATGTCCCTTAATATAGTGTGCCATCATATTCTTCCAAAGACCATAGTTTTTCCCCACAAATATGGGAGCTTATGGATCAGTCTCTATGTTGTTAGGCAATCAAGGTCACGAGGCTCCGATACCAATTAAAGATTCTATTGATCCCAAATACTCAAGAGGGGGGTGAATTGGGTATAAATAAAGTATGCCTACTTTTTCGATTGTCTGTATAAATGTGTAGTAGTAATACGTGGTTTGAGTTTATTACTTAAATTCAACTCAACTAATTACTTGTAACGTGTAATTAAATAATAAAAGACGTAAACAAAAAAAAATAGCACGTGACACAAGGGATTTTGAAGTGGTTCAGTTTCAGAACTCAAAACCTACGTCCACTATTTCTCGATTAATAACTTTATTACCTACTACGGAATACAAAATACTCGATTTGTAACTCAAAGTTGAGCATCGTTAAATAATCGATTCAAAGTTGAGTATCGTTAAATACTCAATTCTATTTTACGTTAATAAGAAAGTGTGTGTTTATTGTTCTTGGTGTTCACACAATTGAACGTATAAGAAACAATTATAACACTATTATCCAATAACGATTTTCTTAATAATAACTCACGAGTATGGTGCGGCTTTTCAAAATAAAGGTTTTTGCAAAATAAAGATTTTACTTCAAATAATTATCACGTTTTTAAAATATAAATTCTAGTATCAAAAGCTTGGTTTTAAATGCATGGGAGGCATGGGTATTTATAGTTGAAAAAGCAAACTGGGTTTTTAGGGATAAAACCCTAGTAGCCGTGGCCTCTCTTAGGCAACAAGAAATGTACTAGGTTTAATTTACAAACCCAAGTAAACCATGTGCCTCTTTCGTAAAACACGAAAGATATTTAGGTTACAAATTACTTAAATCCTAATTGGACCTACGGCTAATCAAAAGTGTAGCCGACTCATAAACCTTGTGAAAGTCCTAGACCTCTAATTAGACTCCTCTAATTAGTTCATCAAATTAAATTAACTTAATGATTTAGGATCTAGTTATCATGCATGCAAATATAAAAGCATAAAAGAAAAGATAAGACGAAAACATCCTTACATTGGGAATTTTTGGTTCAATATGGGCACTATAAGAACTCCTTCTTATTGTTCTTGAGCATGAAATTAGTGGATGATCCTCCATAAAATAACCTCCAAAGTAGAAGGTCTCCTTCCAAATTGCACCCAAGATTTAACCCAATTAAACACTATATTTATTAACTAGATAAATATAGTATTATCCCTTAAATGATACTAGAAATATTACTACATTAGTAATATATGAAGTATATAATATTTATGTGAGTTTTAGAGAGATGAATGTATGAGAAAAAAAATTGAGCAAGCATGAATTAATATGAGTAAAAGGAGAACAACTCTTGTGTCCTTTTTACATCATTTTCTCACGGCACACACCACACCAAATAGGTGACTATGGGCTCTTACTTTATTCACATACATGAATGTTGAGTGTTGGTTAATATATAATCATAAGATGTCATAATAGGCTATCATGACATGTATCATAATAGGTAATCATGGCTAAATGTGGAGTGTAGACTTAAACAAAACAAATTGTTACTACAAGCTACAATGAAACGTCCACCATGTGCATTATGTGGTCCATTTTGATTTTTGATATTTGTCTCACAAATACTTATTATCATATGCTTGATTATCTTATATAATTAAGTATTAATTTGATCATATAACAATTATATGACTCAAATTAATAAATAATATACACTCAACTTTTAAGTGATATTTTACCATTATATCAATATATAATAGGTCCCACAATGCCCAGTTAATTTATTTTACAACTCCTTGTAAATATAATTAACTAATTACCTCTACCTCAAAATATATACAAAACCTCAACTAATTTAGTAAGTTAACAATTAATCACTAAACAAATCTTATTTAATCGTATTAAAATAAGTCGTAAAATTTATTCAGTCAATTATCGTATAATTGACTAATAAAATCAATTGGCTCGAGTTCTTTAACTCAATATCCAATAACTAACTCACATAACTAAACGTATATCAAATATACGCAAGGGACTAATTAAACTGTATCATATACAAATAATTAGTATTCTATTTGGGTCTCATCCTATAGGTGTGACCGAAAGGGATCAGTTGATCACCGTCGTCATACGACAATAACGTCAAACTCTAGTCAGCCGAGCGTTACCGATTTACGTTAATCAACTGACGTGGAGTATCAAAATATACTAATCATGCCACGTATATTCCAAATGAGATTTATTATATAAATGCACTATTGTGGAGGACACTTACTCCAACAATCTCCCACTTGTCCGATACAAGTTGTGCATGTAGCAACACTATTGCGGAGGACTCCTCCTCCTACAATTTCTCCCACTTGTCTCGACAAGTTGTGTGCTACCGATTCTCTTGTCTCTTTTGCGTCACATCCTCCCACTCATTGCAAGGTGTCTTACAGGTCGCACTTGCAATTGAAAATTATAAATAGAGTGGTTTTCTCGATCTGGGAGAGTAACTGTCTGACCGGAAAATCTACCAGAGATCTCTTCCGAGCGTGGCCACGCATTTCCAGTTACTACTCCTCGAGTGGCCCGAAGATGTTAATACCCAACGTGGGTGGACAATTCCTGTTGACCCATCTTACACTGTATGATGCAGATCACCATGACCCAGAAGATGTCCATCGGCCTCCTTTCACGGCACGACCTAGGACAAAAACCAAAGTCAATCGGAAAACTACACCGACTCAGGTAAATGGTCGCCAGTCTAAAGAATCGACTCATAGGAATAAAATAGAAATCCCCGCCACGACCAGGCTTCAACAATTTTGATAAGGGACTCTATTATGGTCACTGCCCGACAGAGTGTCTCCACAGTCTGTCTATGTAAACGACCAGTCATCTCCATGACCCCATGGTGCTGAACCAACCATCGATCGACTTACAATCTAGTCACTTCGAGACGTCACCTCAAATGAGTGACTAGGGACAAAACACTAAGTTCATCCTGTTCACTTGAATTGGGTTCAACTTTTCTTTCAACCAATTCGGATAAACAAAGTATTAAAATTTAGTCAAACTAAATAAGGAGTTTTTAATGAAACTCTAACAATGAATGCGATTATCTAATATTTGTAAAAATTGATACGTTATCAATAATTTCATATCTCATAATCTCTAGCAATTTAGGTACATATTTTAATCCCATTGAAATGACATGACTATCATGTTCAGCCTGCAAAAGCATAGCTAATGGATTAGCAATACTTGCATCTCTCCCATCGTTCTGATCGCTATTTCTTTTTTGTCTACGTAATCTCATATTACATAAAACTTTATGAGTACGTGTATAGGTTTGAATCTAGACTTAGGACTCTTGGCCTAAAGGTAGCTCCCATTGTTTTACCAGTATCATGGGATAGGATATACAACTATAGGAACTACATCTAGTCCCTCCAATACTGTCGAATCCAAGCTACTTTCGTATGCATCATCATATGATGCAATGTACTCTATTTCCGTTGTGAAATTTGCAATGATAAACTGCCTGGAACACTTCCAGCGGATACATGACATTTATATATGAAAATGTCACTCCTACTTAGAACCTTTCCAATAGTCTTTTCTGTATGGAACTCTTCTAACAGATAAATTTTCTATAAAACACAGCCAGTTCGTGATTTCAAATCACTTTGATTAGTTTGGAAACTGAAGTCTGTGTAAACTCTTACACACAACTCACTATAAACTCCAAACAAATGGAACATATCTTTAGTCCTTCGCAAGTACTTAAGGATGTTCTGTATGGCTATCAAGTGACTCTCACTTGGATTTGATTGCAAATGATTCGTCATACTCAAAGTATGCGAAATGTCGGATTGAGTATACATCATAGAGTATATAATTGATTCCGCAGCGGAAGCAAAAGGAATCAATTATTATGTGTTCAACTTTCTTGAACTAGTCAAAGATCTTATCAATATAAGAATTTTGACTCAATGCTAATATCCTTTTAGATTTATCTCCACAAATCCGGATATCTAAAAGATGTATTCTACTTCTCCAAAATCTTCCATCATTTAAAATGATCAATATGTCTCCACATATAAGACTGATGAAAACCATATTACTCCCACTAAACTTCATGTATAAACATAATTCCTCGAGATATCAAGAAATATTTTATGACATGATTGACACACTAATTCCAACTCTTTAGTGCTTACTTAAGACATCCTCTTAAGCTTGCAAATTAACTTAGGATAGTTAGGATCTACGAACCCACAGGTGAATATAAAATATACTACCTCTTCTAGAATCGTATTCAAGAAGGTGGTTCTTGAGATCCAATTGACATCATACTATTATGATATGCTATAATCGCTAAGTATATTCGAATGGATCGAAGAATTAAGGTTGGTGCAAAACTCTTTGCCTACCCATTTATCTTTGAAAACATTTTAATGTTTATCCATGCAAATTTCGATCTTAAAAATCAATTTACATTGAAGAGGTCGTACTTCTTCAAGTAAAATTTACCAGGTCATATACCTGACCATCACGCATGGAGTCCATTACGAATCGCATGACTCTAAGACATAACAAGAAGTTGGGACTAGTAACAGTCTTTTATAAGTCACGGATTAGAATTTATCACTATTAAGAAGTGATAAAATTTCACCTGACCTCCTAGGTTCCGAAGAAACAACTACTTAACAAGCAATGAGGAAACTTATTTTTTTCGGACCATATGCTCAGTTTGTGGCTCTTAAAACATTTTCTCCCACTCTGTCTTATCAAGAAATAATCGTATTTTTATTGAAAGACAGCATCACGAGTCACAAACGCTTTGTTCTCGTGGTCAATGTGGGATTATTGAGCACTTGTTTCATTCAAATAACTTTTAAATTAGGTACGCTACCTACCCATATCGTATATGGAATGAAATCAGACTGTTTTAAATGTGTTTTAATATGGTGGGAAAAGAAATAGCAGACAAAAATATTAAGATCCCAAGGTTAGTCAAATGGCTCATTTTGACTTGACAAAGACAAAACCATATCGTATAAGGTTCTGTTTTGTAAGTTTCTTAAACTCAATATTAGACACTTCTAATATCATTATACATTTAGTTTACTCTTAAACTAAATAAATCTTATGCATGCATAACAAAAGAATTAGTAGAAACAATTTTCTTACATTGATTATGAAAATATGGGCACAATATTTGAACTCCTTTCAAATATTGTTCTTGAGCTAGTAATATGAGGATGATCTTCCAAGTTTCAAAGTAGAAACTCTCCAATTAGTTGCACCCAAGACTACCCTTAATTTCTACAAAATACTACACTAGTATATATAAAGTAGAAGCCCTTAAAATAAATCTAATAACCTCTTATTACTACACTAGTAATGTTATTAGGAAAATAAACTAAGAATTTTAGATAAAACTTCTTAAGTTGTTAGAGTAAGAAAGGATTTAGAGAGAAGTAGAGATTGCTCATATTTTAATTATATGAGGTAGTGTATTGTATAAATAAGAGGAAAAACAAGCCATCTTTTGGCTTGTGAAAACCGGTCACACACACCCCACATGGGTGGGGTGTTGTCACTTCCAATTGTTCTTAACAATGTAAAAAGGTTGAGTGTTGGTAATAGTTTTGGGTATGATTATGTCTAATTCCTAATTAGAATAATACACAAAAATAATCACCCTCTTGGTACACTACCAAAACCGGTTCACCCATGTAATATGGTTGTCCATTTTATTTTTGCAATTTGTCATTTGTCACAAGTGTGACATGTGACATGTAACATGTAATTAGGCTTATAAATGTACATTTAACAATTTAAATGCAATTTCATAACAAATAAATTAGACTTAACATTTTAAGTCACATTTTATAATTACATGTAAATAAAATGGGCCCTCTCAAATTTGGTTAAAATAATCTACAACAGTTTGTAATTATAATCGACCAATTTTACTTATCTCAAATGTTTCATAAACATAATGCATTCTTAGTAATATAACAATTAAATTACTAAAATGAATCTTATTTAATCATATTACAATAAGATATATTTCTCACTCACAATTTGAACTTGGTTCATTTTAAGGGATTAATTAATCTGTATCACTATACAATTAATTAATGTACATGATTAGGGGATTGTCCTTTAGGTGTGACCTCAAGGGATCAACTGATCACCACCGTCATACGACAGTAACGTCAAACTCAATTGAGCCAATCGTTACCGATTTATGTTGACCAGTTGACTATAATATTCATCATCCCTTTGTATTCTTATTATTGAGATTTAATTATGTGATCGCACTATTGTTGAGGACATTTACTCCAACAATCTCCCACTTGTCCGAGACAAGTGTGCGTCACCAATTCTCTTGTCCTATTACAATATCTCCCACTCAATGCAAGGTGTCTTGCAGGTCGTACTTGCATTTGATCACATCAAGAGTGGTTTCCTCGATCTGGAGAGTAACTGTCTGACCGGAATTATCTACCATAGATACCTTCCGAGCGTGGCCACGCATTTTCAGCTTACTCCTCCTCGAGTGGCCTTGAGATTAAAAACAACCCTGACAAGGGGTGGACAATTCCTATCGCACTATTCCCTTTGCATAGCCACAGCTCATCATGACCCAAAAGATGCCCATTTGACCCCAGTTACGAAGGTCGTAGAGCATAAATCAAAGTCACTCTGAAACTGTGCCATCTTAGGTGAACAGTCTTTAGTCAAAGAATTGACTCAAAAGAATACTAGTAGCTCTTGCCACGACCAGGCTACAAGAATTGCCAGAATTCTATAAGCGGTCACTGCCCGACAGATTGTCCCTTATAGTCTGTCTATGTGATCGATTGGTCATCCCTATGACCCTATGGCACTTGAACTTGCCATCAATCGCACCACAATCTAGTCACTTCGAGATGTCACCTCATATAAGTGACTAGGGGCCAATGCTATGTTAAATCAGTCCACTTTAATGGAGTCCAAAATTGTCTCTACAATCCATTTGGATATAACAAAGCACAAAACAAGTTTTAGAAACTCAAACGATAAATGTGATTATCATATATGAACAATCAACACAATGTTATTGCTTCATATCATATAATCTAAAGTTTATTTCGTCCATGACAATTCATGACGATCTTATTAATTGCAATAAAGGCTTGGGTAGTGAATATACCATATATTCATTTATTCCAATCTTGTGAATTGCTTTTTCCTTCCATACAACGTTATTCCTAATAACATGAATTCATCTATGTACATGTCTAGATCTCTATCTAGTGTTGGGCTCTTTAACTTGAAAGATACTCCCACTCGTTATCATGATAACTGATAGGTATTAAGGTGAAATGAGCTATCATTAGCTCCTTGTAAGCCACCTTATCTTCATCATAATGTACTACGTCTGTATTTGTAGAATTTATAATGATTGACTCTTGAATCATCCTTTTAGTTATTCGCTTCTTTTATAACAAAAGTACGCCTAGGATTTCGATAAATCCTTTTATAAGTTTGGAAATTTGGGTTTGTGTAACCTTTACCACATTGTCAAATTTTCTCTACCAAACACAAGAATGTATCCTTAATTCTCCTCGAGAACTCTATGGATGTTCTTTTAGACTATTCAATGACACTCATCTGGATTGATTTGCTATGGGCTTGTCATGCTCCTAGCATACAATTTATTTAGGTATGTGCATGTTATGGCACACATGATCGATATCATGTGATCAACAACTCTTAGGTTCAGTGGATGACTATGACCCTTTCATAGTGATCCCACTTTTATCAACATAAACAACCTATTTAACTTGTTGAATAGATTAAATATCTTATCGATATAAGATACCATTTAAATGCCAAGCTAAAATCTTCTATTCCACAATAGATTTTGATTTCAGTATACACGTTGCCCTCTTTCATCCAACATTAAAATCCAACCACTCCTTTCAAAAAGGTAATATGAATATGTCACTCTTAATGAGTGAAACGTCATTCACGTGGAAAATAATTTCTCCCACTGAACTTCATGTCTTTACATGATGACTTAAACTCCCACTTAACTTCATGTCTATACATGACTTTAACTCCCACTGACTTTCATGTCTATACATGACTTTTCGACAATTCGAGTGAAACCTTTCTTATATTTTATAATAGAAAAGATCATCATAACCTCTAGGTAGATACATACAATAGGCTTGTGTCATGTACACGTCCTATTCCAAATCCCTATTTGGACATGTGGTTTTGATGTGTATCTTGTACACACCTATTATGAGGTATTTCATTGATGAATTGGATCTAAGTATAGTTAAGCATTAACTTAGCTTTTGTAGACATCTACATGTCTATCCATGCAACTACAATTGGACAATTCAAAATAAAACATTTTCTTTGCATAAATTCCATATAGTTTCATAAGTTTCTTATGTTAGAAAATCAAATTTTAAAATTTCTAGGTACTTCCACTTCATAGATCATAATCTTATTATATCAAGAACAATTTCTTTTGGTCTCGTCACTAGTCTAAGGATTCATCTAAGAACGCTTTCTTTTGGTCTCCTCACTAGTCTTGAGTCCAACCTAAGAACATTTTCTTTTGGTTTCCTCACTAGTTCCTAACTAGTTTTCCGTTGTGGCTTATTTTCTCCCACTTTATCTTTAGAAAAATACAACTATTTTTTTTAAAGATAGCCTTATGAGCCACAAACTACTTTGTACTCATATTACTAAGGGAGGTAGAAGTATCACAACATGACTTTAAGTGATCTACTAAAGACTTCTTTGTAAAGACATCGAAACTTAACTTCAACATAGACTAGTTCTATAAGAGCTAAAGAGGTGTACTCATATTCATGTCAATTACAATCTTTACAAGTGGTGTGACCAATTGGTTTGATAGACTCCCTACTTTGAGTTCAATAACTCAATTTTGACTTAGGAATTGATCTTTCAAAGTGAGAATCGAATTCTTAACCTTTTATTATAATGATCCAATCATCATAATACTAATATGATCAATTTGAGTCGATACTATTTATGTTATTTGTGCAAGTAGAGTATGATGATATGTTTTTAGAACTAAAAGTTTCAACAAACTGAATAACTTGGGTTGAAAACCAAGTCACTAAATCCAATTACAACCATTGTCAATAAAAGGAATTGAACAAATTTCCATGTCAAACAAGGAAATTATAAAAGTTCTAAAAACAATATCTCAAAATACATCCCAAAATTTTGACAATTCAAAATGAGACCAAGCTTTCATAGGTCTTCAATCCTTGAAGAGCTTTCTTAGGCTTTCTTGTCCTAGTCTTAATCCTTGCTAGGATGCCCTAATTACAATTAAATAGGGTAAGAATCACAACTCGTATCTTTATACCAAAGTTGAGATCATAACATAAACGATAGGGATAAATTACCAACAGAAACATCTTTCCAGTTTTGATATCTCCTAGATATTTAGCGCAATTCCTCTTCCAATGCCCTATGCCATTACAATGATGGGCATGGGAGAGCTATTCTCAATAGCTTAACCCTTTACCTTCAAAGTGGAGGGCTTCTTCCCTTTACTACCACCTTTCTTGAACTTCCCCTTACTATTTTATATCCTTGGAGGTGCTAACATTTAGTCTCATGTCTCTCTCAGCTTGCACAAGCATCTTGTGCAATTCATGAAGAGATGTTTCTCATGTTATGCATATTGTAGTTTACCCTAAACTTCACATATGCTTTTATTTTCCCCAAGGAATGTTAGACTCGATCGATAACGAGTTGTTCAGGAATGGCCACCCCTTGCAATTTAAGAGTCTCGACATGCTGAATCACCTTGAGTATATGAGGGCTAACTTTTGGTCCTCTTTTAGGTTCATGTTGAATAATGTGGAAGCCTTCTTATATTGTAAGATCCTAGGAGCTTGTGAAAAAACATGGTCACAAGCTTGGCATAGATCTCACAGGACGTGCTTATCTTATGGCACTCCTTTGAAGATCGGCCTCCAACGAGAAGATCAAAACGTTTTTGATCGCGGCGGACTCTTTGTGGCTAGCCTCATAGGCTCGCCTTGCGTGGCGGTTGACCTTTTCATTAGGTGCGGTGGGAGAGGCCTTGGCAAGGTAACGAAACCTAACGTCACCCGCCGTGGCCAAGCGAAGTTTGCATATGCCAATTGGTAAAATTAGCTCCATTCTTTTCTAACTTGCATCGATCCATGAAGGATCAAAGCCATGAAACATTCGTGAGAGTTGGAGCATAGGTGGTGGTGGATGAATTAGCATTTGCCATTGCGAATGAACAATATTAACTACAAATTTTAGACATAAAGGAAATATCAACATTTATCATTTTAAATACTTGTAAACTTTTTAAACAAGTTTAGCATTTAAATAGTGACCTCTACCCAACTATTATAAATGATTCCGAGATCCAAATTCATATCAACTTGGGCACGGTAAGCCGATTCATCCCTCATTAACATAATTCGGTGGATTAACTCTTTAATCGATTCTACATTAGAACTCTCGGTCGATAATATTACTTTAATATTTATCTTAAGCCCGGAACACATGCGGCTACGGTCGCGAATACTTCCGTTGAGCTCAATCCAAATTTCGAAATAATAACATTTATTACCCCACTTACCCAACGTAACAAGTTTAGCACCCCGGTGAGCCGAGCCTACTTCCTTGCGAAATTGGGATTCATGGGTTCTAACATTTGGTAAGGCTTGATCTCAATTATTTATTATGAGAGGTCATGTCAATTTATAATCTATCATGTTAAAGTGAACTAAATCGATGAATTAACGATTATTTTAATTGACATGGTCGAATACTCGATAAATATGCATGTCATGTTATGGCGATTTGGCAATGCATGCAAACATATTAAATAAAAATGCAAGCATAAAAATAAAACTCCTAGTATGGCCTTTCCTAGAATAGAAAATCATATATTCTATTACAAATTCGGAAACCAACTCCTTTGGTCCCTTGAACTTCATAAGCACGCCTCCCAAGGTCACCGTCTCTCTCGGAACTCCTTTCCGAATGGCACCGTCTTTGGGAAACTCCGGTTTTACAATTAGTTACAAAATATATAATAAAATTACAATAATTTCCTATTATACATTTGTAAAATAAAATAATACAATAAAAGTGATTCGAGATCACATTAAATTACAACCGAATCAATATTCCCTTACATTTCGGGCAATATCGATTAAAACTAAGGCCATACAAGGAAAAATTACATAATTCCAAATTACATAAACCAAAATATGACATTCATAAATTGAAAATATGACATTCATAAATAAAATGCAGCATTATAATATGTATAAAACATGCTCATGATAAATGCCAAATCGCTCTATTTAACGGTTTATATCGAATATAACCCGGTTTTACGGAAATGCGTGATAATAACAATTTAAAATCACCAAACAATACTTAAATCATATTTAAGTCCAAGTTAATTATCCCAACTCATTTAGGCCTCAAAAATTAGTCATCACTCAATTTTTTTGACAATAATTCAACTTGTTGTTATATAATTGCTCATATTAGACTTTTAAAATCATATTTTAATCAAATAAATCCAAATTTAATTACAATAATTTCATAATTTGAATTTTAAATTTTTGAAAATTCTGGAACATTTCCATGACACTCATAATGTCAAAAATCATGGTTTAAAAATTTCGAATCGGTTTTGAGAAAAATGGTTGCGCTTTATCGGTTTTATCAAATAAAATACATAAAGCATGAAAACATTAATCATATTAAATTTTCAACTTTAGATCTGAAATGTGGGACATTTATGCAACCAGGAAAAATTTTCTCTTGACATGAAAAATATTTTAGCTATATTTTCTAAATTAGTCACTATTTATGCCATTTTTACATTAAAAATCCATAAATCATGCAAGACAAATCACATAAGTCTAAAATTTTCCAGTCTGACCAGAAAACATGCATGTGACAACATACTAAAATTTCATCATCATATTCAAATCGAAAGTATATTTGCTAAATTAGTCACTATTTATGCCATTTTTACATTAAAACTTCATAAATCATGCTAGATAAATCACATCAGTCTGAAATTTTCCAGTATGACAGGAAAACATTCATGTGACAACATACTAAAAGTTCATCATCATATTCAAATCGGAAGTATATTTGGTAAATTAGTCACTATTTATGCTATTTTTACATTAAAAATTCATAAATCATGCTAAACAAATCACATCAGTCTGAAAGTTTCCAGTCTGACAGGAAAACATGCATGTGACAACATACTAAAATTTCATCATCAGATTCAAATCGGAAATATATTTGGTAAATTAGTCACTATTTATGCCATTTTTATATTAAAAATTCATAAATCATGCTAGACAAATCACATCAGTCTGAAATTTTCCAGTCTGACAGGAAAACATGCATGTGACAACATACTAAAATTTCATAGTCAGATTCAAAGCGGAAGTAGTTTTAACTATTTGACCTTTATTTATTTCATTTTATCATATAAAAATCATAAATCACATGAAATACGTTCACTTCACACGAAATTTTACATACAGTAAGTAAAATGCATGTGTGATATTGCGTAAAAATTCCAAGGTCAGAAGATAAGTCTAACTATTTTTAGCATTTTAAACATCATTTTACTCATTAAAATGTAATAAAAATACTAAAAATCATATTTGAGCACTATAAATTTCCATAAATCATAAAAATGACCTAAAATCATATTAGGACCAGAATATATTGACATGCAAATAACTTTGTGATTTTATCTTATAAAACACAAATTATTAGTTTTCATTAAGTTACCATAACTCGAAAAAACTATAAATCGATTATGCATGCAACAACCTTGGCTCTGATACCGCTTGTAAGTTTCTTAAACTCAATATTAGACAATTCTAATATCATTATACATTTAGTTTACTCTTAAACTAAATAAATCTTATGCATGCATAACAAAAGAATTAGTAGAAACAATTTTCTTACATTGATTATGAAAATATGGGCACAATATTTGAACTCCTTTCAAATATTGTTCTTGAGCTAGTAATATGAGGATGATCTTCCAAGTTTCAAAGTAGAAACTCTCCAATTAGTTGCACCCAAGACTAGCCTTAATCTCTACAAAATACTACACTAGTATATATAAAGTAGAAGCCCTTAAAATAAATCTAATAACCTCTTATTACTACACTAGTAATGTTATTAGGAAAATGAACTAAGAATTTTAGATAAAACTTCTTAAGTTTTTAGAGTAAGAAAGGATTTAGAGAGAAGTAGAGATTGCTCATATTTTAATTATATGAGGTAGTGTATTGTATAAATAAGAGGAAAAACAAGCCATCTTTTGGCTTGTGAAAACCGGTCACACACACCCCACATGGGTGGGGTGTTGTCACTTCCAATTGTTCTTAACAATGTAAAAAGGTTGAGTGTTGGTAATAGTTTTGGGTATGATTATGTCTAATTCCTAATTAGAATAATACACAAAAATAATCACCCTCTTGGTACACTACCAAAACCGGTTCACCCATGTAATATGGTTGTCCATTTTATTTTTGCAATTTGTCATTTGTCACAAGTGTGACATGTGACATGTAACATGTAATTAGGCTTATAAATGTACATTTAACAAATTTAAATGCAATTTCATAACAAATAAATTAGACTTAACATTTTAAGTCACATTTTATAATTACATGTAAATAAAATGGGTCCTCTCATATTTGGTTAAAATAATCTACAACAGTTGTAATTATAATCGACCCAATTTTACTTATCTCAAATGTTTCATAAACATAATGCATTCTTAGTAATATACAATTAAATTGACTAAAATGAATCTTGTTAATCATATTACAATATAAGTATATTTCTCCCTCACATTGAACTTTGGTTCATTTTAAGGGATTAATTAATCTTATCACTATCAATTAATGAATGTACATGATTAGGGATTGTCCTTTTATGTGGACTCAAGGGATCAACTGTCACCACCGTCATACGACAGACCGTCAAACTCAATTGGCCAAGTGCATTACCGATTTATGTTGACCAGTTGACTATAATATTCATCATCCCTTTGTATTCTTATTATTGAGATTTAATTATGTGATCGCACTATTGTTGAGGACATTTACTCCAACATGTTTCTCTATGCAACAACACCTTATCTCATAATGTGTGTTAGAGAAGTTAACTCGTGAAACTATTTCACAATACTTTTGGTGAAAATCAAAGTCAATACTTAGATATTTATATTTACGATTTACTCGTAAGTCCTTGTCTAATACTCTTGGTGATTAACTATTTCACATTGAAGCTCTTTGAACTTTTCAAAGATTTCTCATAGCACCTCATTAAGTAGAATCAATTGTAATATCTACTTAAATCGTTGGTAAATAAAGTGAAATAGTCATAACCATCTCCGGTTGTGTTTGTTATTGGACCACGCATATTCAAATGTAATAGGGCGAATAACTCACTAGTTCGATTTCCTTTTAAATAAAAAGGGGACGAATCATCTTGCCTTGAATACAAGATTCGCACGCACCATAAGATTCAAAATCAGATGGTTTAGGGATAGTTATCAATACTAGCCTCTTAATGTGCTACACAATCCAGAATTAAGATTAGATTAGGGTCACCAATTTTGAGCCTTTACAATCAATATGACAAGTAATTACTAGTTTAGGTCAAGAATATAATTACCTTTGATTGGTATGGGATAACCATTTACCAAGTATAGGCATAAAAAGATACAACGCTTGTTCTATTCACAAAAGTGAAACACTTGTGTCGTACACTAAAGTGGATACTGTATTCTTTATTTAGAGGTCATGTACATAATAACGTTTATTAAAGTATACCTCTAAATCCAAAACTAGATTGATCACATTATAACTTTTATATGTCTCTATAGAAATGAAACTACAATAGTTATATTTCCCTTGTAGGTCGACATTTAATCATGGTTAGTCGTCGCACGAATCATTATTATATGCATTGAATACATTGATGAAAACCATAATGGGTATCTAATACCCAAAAATTGCATTTAGCAAAATAAATGTCGATCATATAGATATTATGGGTGAAACTAGTACACCCAATTTCTAACTCTTTAGAAAAATTGGGGCAAATTCTTTTCTAGTGTCTTACACCGTAAAATAGAATTATCAAAAGTTGGGTTAGACACCTTGCTTGGATTTTGACTTTACTATTCAAAATAGACTTGCCTTTTTCCCTCGCCTTGTGCCATCATCGTGCCAACCTACTCTTGAACCTCGTTTTATTCTTAACAATTAAGAATATAAACATCCCTCTTAGAGCTTCCACTCACTTTCATGAATCTTTACTTAGACAAGTATATTAGAATTATAATGAAGACTATTCTTCATTTCATTCATGGTTTTACCTTAAAAAAGGATAAAAAATTTCATGAAGTGTTTACGATTTTTGGTTATTCATGATTTCAAATAAATCAATTAACCTAGTCGTCCCAACTAATTTGGCCTCTTTTGAGGTAAGCCTCGATAATGAGCATTATGACGACATACCAAAAATAAAAATATTTTCGTTGGAGCGAAAAGATTGATGTACCATTGTTATGAGAAAACGTCACTAAAAATCAAAACGTTTTTGACTAAGTGTGACTTATTCATTTACTCTTCATAAGAGACATTTGCAATGGTGAATATGAGGATCAAAAGATAAAATTCATTTTGTCTTTAGCTACGGTGGTTTAAACGGAGATCGCAATCAAAATGCTATCGTATAAAATAATGGAAACTCCTTTCCACGATTGAACGGATTTACAAGTTCGTAGAAGGATAAAATATTTGTCATTTGCGCGTATAAAATAAATATCAACGGAAAATAAACATTCATTGCTTAAATATAATTTACTTGTAAAACAATTTTAACAAGTCACTCATATAATGACCCCTCACGAAATTATATAAGTGATTCCAAGACCCATATTTAGACAAAAATAGTCATCGCATGCTACCTTTATCTAAAAATGGTAAGTCAATACTTGACTAATTCTACACTTAGAACTCTTGGTTGACGGATTTCGGTTAAATCCATCTCCTAGTCCCAAGATAACGCTTATCTCGTTGAGTCCAATCCAATTTTGGCTTGTGATCGCATCACCCTACTTACCCGAGGTAAAAAGGGACCCACGAGCGTGGTAGCCCTAATGAACACGGGGTTCATAGGTGCTTCAATTGGTAAGGCTAAATCTCAATTTTTTTAAGTTATGTGAGAGGTCTTGTCAATTTTGTTATTAATTCCCTATAAGCGAACTAAGTCGGTGAATTTTGAATAACTTTGAATTGACAATCGGAAATAAAAATGCATGTTGGCGATTTTGGCATGAGCGGAAAAATAAAGCAAGCAAATAATAAATCCTAGTATGGCCACCTAGCTAATCTAATTAACTAGTAGATTAAAAAATCGGAAACCAACTCCTTGGCCCCTAGCCTCTTCATGGCACCGTCTTTTGGAACACCGACTTCGGGAATCTCCGTCTTCATAATAATTAATTACAAAAAGATACAAATAAAATTCCTATTATACATTTGATCTAAAAATGAAATTAAATTATTACAAACGGCGATACGAGATAGCAAATAAAATTACAACCGAATCGGTATTCCCTTACATTACGGGTAATACCGATTAAAATAATCTAGGCCATACTAGGTACAACTTGCATTAAAAAATAAATAAATGACATTCATTCATTCAAAAATAACAACATAAATAAAATGCTGTAAAAATCATGCCAAAATCGCCCTTAACACTTATCATGCTCATTCTAGCTCGGTTTTATGGATTTTATCAATTTTTAACCATTAAAAATCAATAATCAACACTTAAATCGTATTTAAGCTCAAACTAATTATCTAAACTGATTTAGAACTCAAAATTAGTCCCCAATAACTTTTTTTGTATTTAATTAGTTCGAATTGACCGTATTTGCTAAATATAGAAGTTTAATCATAACATTTATGAAGTAAACCAAAATAAAATATTAAAATCATAAAAAATTTGAAACCAAAAATTTTGTACATTCTGGAACATTTCCAGGAACTCTAAAAAATATAAAAATTTGCCCAAAAATTTTGAATAAATTTTATGAACAAATAGCATAGTATTCAACGGTTTTATCAAATAAAAAACCATTAAATACAGTAAAATAGTGAAAAAAATTATAAAATTTCACCAAGATGATATAAATTAGATTATAAAATGTACCAAAAATTTTCAAGACCAGAAAAGGACGTTTCAATTTTATGATCATAATAATCTCACTTTATTGACTTTTATCTTATAAAAATCAATCATCATGCAAAACTTAATTAAAAGTCACGAAATTTTACATACAGTATGTACAACATGCATGTGAGATCATATCAAAATTTCATGGCCATAATCAACATGCAACTAGTTTTAGTTAACTTTTAACATAAAATATGCATATTAACATGATTTAAAGGTCATAAATCAAAATAAATAGCTAATTAATCCATAAAATCACCAAATTTGACCACAACCATTTTGAGGTCAGTAGGTATGCATGCAAATCAAAAATTTCGTGCAAACCAACTTTGAACACAAATTTTCAATTTTACCCAAGTTATCGTATAACTCGATTTTAATGCCTAAAATCGACATGCATGTAACAATTGAGCTCTGATACCTATTTTATTCCTATGAGTCGATTATATATTGATATAATGGTAAAATATTACTTAAAATAAATATTTATATAATGGTATCAGAGCCATATATTGATTATATATTGATATTTGATTATGAAAATGATTTTATTTCTAAAAGACATAGTAGGAGAAAATTTGAACTTGATGAAGTCCAAGAGCCACAAACCGAAAAGGACGACGAGGAAAACGTTCCCTCTTCGTCTGGTACGGTCATTATTCCTTCGGAACCTAGGAGGTCAAGCAGAATTAGTCATCAACCTGATAGATACCTTGGTATTATAGAGGGAGGTGATGACTATAATGTTTTACTTTTTGAAAGTAACGAACCTACTACCTACAAAGCAGCCATTTCTAGTCCCGACTCAAAGCTATGGCTAGGAGCCATGCAATCCGAAATGGATTCTATGTACGACAATCAAGTATGGGACTTGGTTGATTTACCTAAGGAGGTACGACATCTTCAGTGTAAGTGGATCTATAAGATCAAAAGTGGCATAGACAAACATAATGATGTTTATAAAGCTAGATTGGTGGCAAAAGGTTTCACCCAAGTTCATGGTCTTCACTATGACGAAACCTTCGCCACAGTCGCCATGCTTCGATCCATAAGGATTATCTTAGCGGTTGCCGCATTTCATAATTATGAGATTTGGCAAATGGATGTCAAAACCGCCTTCTTGAATGGGATTCTAGAAGAGGAAGTGTACATGACACAACCTGAAGGTTTTGTGGATCCATCAAACCCTAAGACGGTATGCAAACTTAAGAGATCCATCTATGTCTTAAGCAAGCATCCAGGAGTTGGATCATCGTTTCGATCAGGTATTAAACAAAATGGTTTCACTCGAAGTGTCGAGGAACCGTGTTTATACATGAAGTTAGTGGGAGTAAAGTAACTTTTCTAGTCTTGTATGTAGATGACATACTACTCATTGGGAATGATATTCCAATGCTCACTTCTGTAAAGGAGTGGCTAGGAATACATTTCCAAATGAAAGACTTAGGAGAGGCCCAGCGCATATTAGGTATCCGGATCTATAGGGATAGATCTAAAAGGATACTAGCATTAAGTCAAGAGACTTATATTGATAAGATTCTTGATCGGTTCAACATGAAAGACTCTAAGAGAGGCTTTATTCCTATGGGAAGTGGATGCACCTTAAGCAAGTCACACTGCCTACGAAACCCTAGGAGATTGAACGCATGAAATTGACCCTTACGCATCAGCTGTTGAATCAATCTGTATGCTATGAGTGCACGCGTTCCCGACGTTGCATATGATTGAGCAGACAAGCGTACCAAGCAAATCCAGGTGAGAAGTCACTGGATAGCCGTAAAGAACATCCTTAAGTATTAAGAAGGACCAAGGATTCGTTCTTAGTGTTTGAGGCAAGACGAGATTACGTGTAAAGGGTTACACAATGCAGTTTCCAACAGATAAGGAGATATGAAATCCCAATCCGCGCTCGTGTATAGATTGATGGGAGCAGCCCTGTTTGCTGGAAGAGTTCCAACAAAGCGTTACATCGGGATGTACAAGCAGAAGCCAGACTACCTGCGCGTCTGAAGCTGCAAAGGAAGCTGTATGGATTCGGCAATTTTTGGAAGGACTAACAGTAGTCCTTACTGCCAAAGATCCTATCACGATTTATTGTGATAACAGTGGGGCTATTTTTCAAGCAAAAGAGCCCAAGTCTAGTAATAAGTCTAGACATGTACTTAGGAAATATCATGTAATTAGAGATTACGTGGATAGAAAGGAAATTGACATTTGTAAGGTTGGGACAGATGATAACATTGCTGATCCTTTAACCAAGCCTTTATCAAAGGCTAAGCATGATGGTCATGTCGTCACAATGGGATTGAGACGTGTGCCAGAATTCCTTTAGATTATGTTATATGTAATTATTGAATGTTGTATTAATTATTTCATATATGATAATTGCATTCATTGTTCGAGTTTTATTATAAACTCTTTTATTTAGTTTGACTAAATTTAATACTTTGTTTATTCCGAATAGATTGTTGGACCGTATTCAAGTGAATTAGGACGA
>JAIUZE010073347.1:0-80377 GCA_022085475.1 Heliosperma pusillum | reverse complement strand
AATTTCCGCGAGATTCCATGAGAATCCCGTCTTAAGGCGTCTTTGACTTTTCTTGACTTTTGAGTAGTCTTTGACTTTTCTTGACTTTTGAGTCGTCTTTGACTTTTCTTGACTTTTGAGTCGTCTTTGACTTTTCTTGACTTTTGAGTCGTCTTTGACTTTCGTTGACTTTTCCGACTCACCCTTTACTTATACTCCCTCCTTAACCTAATTCATTACACAAACACATTTCACATTTCTTCCTCCTTAAGAAATATCAAAACCCTTGTTTCCATAGCTTTTTCGATTTTTGATATCATCGTATCTCCTTCGTTCTTTGATAGAATTCACGTAAGTTCGTCTCATTCTTCTCCCCTTACCTTCCTCTATCCGTATTGATGTTAAAATCATCGTCTTTCTCGCTTTTCAAATTTCCCGTCTTTCTCAAGATGAATTTCATTCATCTTTTATGATCTTTACGTAGGTGGTGACCTCCAAGATCCCGACAAAGACTATTACCTTATTGAAGAGGAGCTTGACGATTAGTAGAGACGCTTAAAGGTAACGGTGAAGGGTTACTCGATATCATTTACGTGTTTTACATGCTTTATATGCTATAAATCGTATTTAGATTACGATTAGAAGTTTAGGAATCATGGTATGATTAATGAATGTTGTTATATGATGAATATTGATGATGTATATTGATTGTTGATGATTATTAGAAGTGTATTTGAGAATTGAATTGAATTGGTTGAGTGAGCAAAGCTCACGGGTGAAGGGGTGTTCCCAGCCGGTCGACCGGCCGCCGGTCTGACCACCTGCTAAGAACACTCCAGTAACATTTTTGGAAAATTGGAATTTGTATGATGAGGTGCTCTGTGCCGGTCCACCAGCCGCCGGTCCACCGACCGGCTGGACTACATTTCTCTATTTTTCTATGATTTTGGTATTTTGCCTGTGTTCTGAGCCGGCCCACCGGCCGCCGGGGTCCTGACCGGCCTGGAACACGGCTGTGATCTTTTCCTTTAACTTCTAAAACTCGTAATTTATAATAGTTCGCATGATCCGTTTATCGTATAATTTTACGTAATGACTTATAATATTCATGTTTTGGATATGTGATATTCTATTCGCTTGTATCACCTGTTTCGTGACGGTTTTCGATATATCCCTCTTTTGAGTCGGTTTTACATATGCTATGAATTGAGCACTAATGATTTTGTGCTATGAACTCTCATTTCCCGGCTACACCTTATACTCGTTAGACTGGAATGTCGGAGCGATGTGGTGTATCCTTGATGCTTGTATGCATGTTTAATGGGGATATGACGACGTTGTTAGGAGGCGAACGCAATGCGTTGATCGACCCGGCCGTCAAATGTTGTATCCTTGCGAGGTGGTGTCATTGCATGTAGCGTACTAGCTTGACTTTTGACTATAGATCTCTTTCCGCTTCTTTCGTGAAGGTTGACCGAATTTGGGGTACTCGGCGTCAATGATTGACCGAGTCTTGTATGTGGAACGTCTTACCACATGTCGAATCGGGAAATGTCTTATCCCGAGAGTCTGGCCAGGTTTAGACTAGGACCGTATTATTATCGTCGTCCTACCGAGAGGATTAGAGTCTTGTGTGTACGAAACGTCTTATCGTACACGATTCCGGGAAACGTCTTATCCTGTGAATTTGTTTGTTTGGGTCATGAGTATATGAAACGTCTTATCGTATACGGTTCAGGGAAACGTCTTATCCTGTGGACTTCCATTGACTTGTCTTGCTATTGTACATGATGCTAGTGCGTGCCATTAACCGTGAGAGATTGTGTTGTCATATTCGTGTGATTTGATGGTCGTTTGTAAGTTGAAATATTACGGGAACATTGAGTTGGACTCTTGCATGAATTAGATGATTGACATGGTTTATATGTCGAGTTTCTATCTTATCAAGTATATGCCGCTAACGGTGAGATGTAAGCCCTAGTAAGTATATAGTTGCCTAAGGGTGTCTTTCCCGAGTCTTTGTATAACATGATGGATTCGAACTTGTACTTCATATGCTCTTATCATTATATATTGGATTGCCTATTTACTCTTATCGTTTCTCACATGTATATCTATATATATGCATGACTTTACTTTTGTATTTCCTTATATGTACGTTTAATGTGATATGGCTGGGAGAACCCGGAGTTACTCCCCACTGACTGTGGCGTTCATGTTTTTCATGAATGAACAGGTTGCTTGCAATGGATGGCTTTTTGCTTTTGACTATTTTGGGTTCGGGTGTGAGCTAGCGGGCGTTGTCCCTGGAAGTCTTCACCTCTAGACGATATTAGCTAGTTTTGCTAAACACTTGTTCCTTGCTAACATTTTCAGAGACCCCGTCTCTTTGTTGTATTTCCGTATTTAGTTTGTAACATTTTGACACACCTCGTGTTATATATATCTTGCATGTTTTAAAGGTTTTTAAAATACCGTATTTCCGCATATTATTTCACATGCTTGTATGTTTTATATTTCCGCATTCGCGAGGGTTGTCACAGTTGGTATCAGAGCTTTGATCGCTCCCGACGCACACACATGAACCCTAAACTTAAACTACTTGACCTTGAAATAATAAATGAGAGTTGGGTAGAAGTTAAGGACTTTACTTGGTAGTCTATTTGTTTATGCTAATTGATAGGAGTAACTTAATTTGTTTTTGGTTTCTTATGAAGATGGTTAGACCACGATTAGCCGAGAATGTTATGATGGAAGCTCTTACTCAAGTGCTGAAAAATCAGCAAGATGCCGCTCTAGCTAATGCTAACCAAGTTCCCCCTAGAAGGGAGGACAACCATCAAGGTGGCTATACATGGGTGGCGGGACAAATTGCAAGGAGTAAGATCGTGCCTTATGGTGGAGAGCCAGATCCTACGGAGCTATCCGACTGGTTCCGTGAGATGGAGAAACAATTCGATCTATACCAAGTCCGAGAAGAGGACAAGGTTAGGATCGCACAGCACTTTCTGGTGAGGGAAGCCGACAACTGGTGGGCTATCACAAGTGCCACCGCAACTCTTGAAGAGGACTTTAAATGGGCTTGCTTTAAAGCTCTTGTGGAGGGTAGATTTTACCCTAAAGAGCTTAAACAGCAGAGGCTTAAGGAGTTCATTGATTTTAAGCAAGGCAACTTATCAGCTCAGGAGTTTACTACGGATTTTAATAAGCTTGCGCATTTCGCTCCGAGGCTTATTCGTGATGATGAAGACCGTGCATTCTATTACCGTAACAAGTTGAGTGCCGTTCTTCAATGTAAGGTAAGGAGGAGCTCTACTTCTTTCGGGGAGTTGTATGATGATGCCCTTTGGGCGGAGAACTCAATGAAGGCCGTTAGAGATGAAGCGAAGATAAAGAATCTATCTCCTCCCCCCTATTTCAATCCAAGGTCAAACTTCAATGACAAAAGATATCTCGCTCCTTCTTCTTCTAATGCCTATTCTAACAAGAGGCGTTTCAATACTCCCTCAAACTCCAATGCAAGATCACTTGTTCCTTATCACCCTCAAGCTATCTCAAATGCGGCTCCTAGGCCCAATGCTTTCCCTCAAGCTCAAGGACGAATGTGTGACGGTTGTAGGGGACCCGTTCATCCCGGAGTTGGATGCTATGATAGGCCCCTGTTTTGCTTTTTCTGCAAGAAGCCGGGTCACCGCTTTCGTGATTACCCCGACCGTCAGAATTCCGCACCCGGTGCCAAAGCTAAGGGATCCATCTTTGTACTCAGCCGAGCCGAAGCTAATGCTCACCCGGAGATCGTGACTGGTAGGTTCACTTCCTTAGATCGATTTCGTTTTCCTTTTCCGCCTTCATCTTTTCTATCAGATCGTAGTTCTGGTATGATGCCTCCTAGCATTCATAGTATCATGTCTGTCTTCCATAATCTCTTGTGAGATAGTTTTCTCTTTAGTCAATGTAAGGAGTTAGTGGGTGTGTTTTGGATGATGCACCAAATATGGTACCTACCCACCCTATGGAGCTAGATTCATGTTTAATTGGCTATAAGGAATTGAGGATAAGTAGGTTGAACCTCTCTTGGTGATTTTAGACTTTGAATCTTGATATTGTAATATCACCTTGAGGATCGAATATATCGTAATAATAGTTGTTGTTGTTAAGGATTATAGGGGTTGCTTTAAAAGATTAGTTAAGAATTTATTGTCCTTATATGTTGGACCCTATCAAGAAAGTTTACCTTAGGGAATTTGGATTTGGTGACCAATTTTGTGGAATATTTACATAAGAGAAGACCGATACATTTTGAGTTTGATGAGCTAGATGATTTGATTAATTGACGTATCGCCATATGTTTGGCAATATGTATGATTTGGAATTAGTACTCATTCTTTGCTTGAGGCATTGCGATTTGACTTTCGGGGATGAAAAAGTCTATTGTAAATTTAGGATGATGAGTTTGAAGTAAATTGAATCAAAGGATTTTTATGGTGAGTCTCTTTTACCTTGTGGTTGTTAGCGATCTTGTTTCCATAAATAAATTTTTGTTGTTGGTTTCTAATAAGAGTTTTTGATAGAACTAAGAAGATTAGAGTGCGTAATGAATCTTTCTTGTGGATTGTTCAGATGTGGAGTCTACCGTGCCGATGGACTTAGGTAAATATATTGAATTTGAATGATTGGGATTTGTTGCTCGAAGTTTCATGATTATGGAACATTTTTTGTAGGAATCTAATAATTTAGAAATGTTGAGGATAAATTGCACTCTCTTGAGGACTAGTTTGTTCGTGAGGTTAGTAATGTCGAGTTGTGAACGACGTTTGAATTATCATAGATGAAAGATAGGTTTGGAGTTCATCCCTCTCTTTCCCCTCAAATTGATCCTTACTCAATCCGCTACTTTTCAATCCTTCCCCTTTCTAGTCCATTTTATTCGTGTGGTCGCATCTCTTAGTATCTCGATTTGTGGTTTCGATGTTCGAGTCGCTCTACGTTCGGGTATTGTCTCCTTATTTTGATTCTATCCTTGAGAAAACTTTCAAATCTCCATATCGTAATCCTATTTTAACTTTTTAAAATAGTCTAAGGATGATTTGTGTACCCTCTTTTGGAGAAAAAAGATTTCTTTCCCTTTTATATTTAGATTTTGTGTTTGGTTGGATGTTTAGACTTGTCATTGGAGACGTCTGGTGACTAGTCTTGCACTTACTAACACTTGTTTTGATTTTCGATTTCACTATTTCGGCATTGATTTAATTTTTGATAGCTAGAGTTCTCGTTCATGACGGGTACTCTTGTGATTCGTAAAGAAAGTTTCTCACTTATGAAAAATTTACTTAAAACGTTTTCGAGAAGAACATCATTTCATAAATGTTTCTCCTTATAAAAGTTTTCGTATTAATTTTTAAACCGAATCTTGTCCTTGATACTTTTGTTTTCTACTCTCAAGTTTCGAGGACGAAACTTTTTAAAAGGAGGGGTGATTGTAACACCCGGAAATGTACCCTATTTTTTCTAGTGAAAATATTTTACGGATACTTTTCAGCAAATTTAAGTTTTAATATAGAATTTATGTTCCGAGTCGAATTTAGAATTTCCGAGTTCGTATTTGGAATTTCCGCGAGTAATTCCAATGGATCCGCGTCTTAAGCGCTTTGACTTTTCTTGACTTTTGAGTCGTCCTTTGACTTTCTTGCTTTTGAGTCCGTCTTTGACTTTTCCTTGACTTTTGTTCGTCTTTGACTTTTCTTGACTTTTGAGGGAGTCGTCTTTGAACTTTCGTTGACTTTTCCGACTCACCCTTTACTTATACTCGCTCCTTAACCTAATTCATTACACAAACACATTTCACATTTCTTCCTCCTTAAGAAATATCAAAACCCTTGTTTCCATAGCTTTTTCAATTTTTGAATCATCGTATCTCCTTCGTTCTTTGATAGAATTCACGTAAGTTCGTTGCATTCTTCTCCCCTTACCTTCCTCTATCCGTATTGATGTTAAAATCATCGTCTTTCTCGCTTTTCAAATTTCCCGTCTTTCTCAAGAGGAATTTCATTCATCTTTTATGATCTTTATGTAGGTGGTGACCTCCAAGATCCCGACAAAGACTATTACCTTATTGAAGAGGAGCTTGATGATTAGTAGAGACGCTTAAAGGTAACGGTGAAGGGTTACTCGATATCATTTACGTGTTTTACATGCTTTATATGCTAGAAATCGTATTTAGATTACGATTAGAAGTTTAGGAATCATGGTATGATTAATGAATGTTGTTATATGATGAATATTGATGATGAATATTGATTGTTGATGATTATTAGAAGTGTATTTGAGAATTGAATTGAATTGGTTAAGTGAGCAAAGCTCACGGGTGAAGGGGTGTTCCCAGCCGGTCGACCGGCCGCCGGTCTGACCACCTGCTAAGAACACTCCAGTAACATTTTTGGAAAATTGGAATTTGTATGATGAGGTGCTCTGTGCCGGTCCACCGGCCGCCGGTCCACCGACCGGCTGGACTACATTTCTCTATTTTTCTATGATTTTGGTATTTTGCCTGTGTTCTGAGCCGGCCCACCGGCCGCCGGTCCCCTGACCGGCCTGGAACACAGCTGTGATCTTTTCCTTTAACTTCTAAAACTCGTAATTTATAATAGTTCGCATGATCCGTTTATCGTATAATTTTACGTAATGACTTATAATATTCATGTTTTGGATATATGATATTCTATTCGCTTGTATCACATGTTTCGTGACGGTTTTTGATATATCCCTCTTTTGAGTCGGTTTTACATATGTTATGAATTGAGCACTAATGATTTTGTGCTATGAACTCTCATTTCCCGGCTACACCTTATACTCGTTAGACTGGAATGTCGGAGCGATGTGGTGTATCCTTGATGCTTGTATGGATTTTGTGGGGATATGACGACTTTGTTAGGAGGCGAACGCCATGCGTTGATCGACCAACGGCCGTCAAATGTTTGTATCCTTGCTAGGTGGTGTCATTGCATGTGCGTACTAGCTTGACTTTTGACTATATTTCTTTTTCCGCCTCTTCCGTGAAGGTTGGACCGAATTTTGTGGTACTCCGGCGTCTAGATTGACCGTGTCTTGGATGTGGAACGTCTTACCACATGTCGAATCGGAACACGTCTTATTCCGAGAGTCTGGCCAGGTTTAGACTATGACCGTATTATTATCGTCGTCCTACCGAGAGGATTAGAGTCTTGTGTGTACGAAACGTCTTATCGTACATGATTCCGGGAAACGTCTTATCCCGTGAACTTGTTTGTCTGGGTCATGAGTATACGAAACGTCTTATCGTATACGGTTCGGGGAAACGTCTTATCCTGTGGACTTCCATTGACTTGTCTTGCTATTGTACATGATGCTAGTGCGTGCCATTAACCGTGAGAGATTGTGTTGTCATATTCGTGTGATTTGATGGTCGTTTGTAAGTTGAAATATTACGGGAACATTGAGTTGGACTCTTGCATGAATTAGATGATTGACATGGTTTATATGTCGAGTTTCTATCTTATCAAGTATATGCCGCTAACGGTGAGATGTAAGCCCTAGTAAGTATATAGTTGCCTAAGGGTGTCTTTCCCGAGTCTTTGTATAACATGATGGATTCGAACTTGTACTTCATATGCTCTTATCATTATATATTGGATTGCCTATTTACTCTTATCGTTTCTCACATGTATATCTATATATATGCATGACTTTACTTTTGTATTTCCTTATATGTACGTTTAATGTGATATGGCTGGGAGAACCCGGAGTTACTCCCCACTGACTGTGGCGTTCATGTTTTTCATGAACGAACAGGTTGCTTGCAATGGATGGCTTTTTGCTTTTGACTATTTTGGGTTCGGGTGTGAGCTAGCGGGCGTTGTCCCTGGAAGTCTTCACCTCTAGACGATATTAGCTAGTTTTGCTAAACACTTGTTCCTTGCTAACATTTGAAGAGACCCGTCTCTTTGTTGTATTTCCGTATTTAGTTTGTAACATTTTGACACACCTCGTGTTATATATATCTTGCATGTTTTAAAGGTTTTTAAAATACCGTATTTCCGCATATTATTTCACATGCTTGTATGTTTTATATTTCCGCATTCGCGAGGGTTGTCACACATGGCAAGTATGATTAAAAGGCATCCACGGGATAAGACATTTCCCTGAACACATACACGATAAACATTTTGTATATGTAGACTAATTTCCTCTTGGTAGGACGACGATAATAATACGGTCCTAGTCTAAATCTGGCCAGACTCTCGGAATAAGACGAACTTACGTGAATTTGAGCGAGAATTGAAAGAGTTATGACGATTCTAAGACGGATCAAAAATGGAAGCTAGGTTTTGGGGTTTTCTTAGTGAGGAAGAAGAAGATGTTGAGTTGTGAGGGAAATTAGGTTATGAGGGAGTATATGAAGAGTAAGTGGAAAAAAGTCAAGAAAAGTCAAAGACGTCTTAAGACGTGATTCACTTGAAATCTCGCGTAAAATCCAAATACGAACTCGGAAATTTTAAATTCGACACGGGAAATTTAATTTACGATTAAAACTAAATTTCGCTGAAAAGTATCCGTAAAATATTTTTACTATAAAAATAGGGTACATTTGCGGGTGTTACACCTTAATTAGACCCTCTAATTAGTTACTAAATTACTTGTTAATTTAGTATTTAATGATCTATGTAACATGCATGCAAATATAAAGACATTTATATAAAAGAAGAAATTTCCTCACATTGAAATGGAAATTAAATGGCCACAATAAGAACTCCTTCTTATTGATCTTGAGCTATAAACAAGGATGATCCAAGAACAATCTCCAAATTAGAAGACCTCCTTCAAGTTGCACCAAGATGATACCAAATAATCTAATCTTATTATTAACTAGATAATAAGATAGATATAATACTACCAATATTAGTATATATTACTACACTAGTAATACTTAGTAAATATTAGTATTATGAGATTTTAGTGAGAGGTTGAAGTTTTAGAGAGATGTAGAAGAAAAACAAGAATGAATTTTTAAGAGAAGAAAATTGAACAACAAATGGCCTTTATAAAGGCACATGGCCGGCCCTCTACAAGCAATTGTAGATGATTTTCGTTCTTATTTTATTCTCATGCAAGGTGGTGGAGTGTAGTATTAGTTGTAATGATTTTGGTATACTATTCATGTCATAATCACATGTGACTTGTGAGCATGAACAAGAGCAACCATCATCACCCTCCACTTACTACAATGAGCGGCCACATGTGGCCTTATATGGTCCATTTTGATTTTTGATATTTGTCCCACAAATACTTATTAATCATATGCTTAATTATCTTATATAATTAAGTATTAATTTGATCATATAACTATTATATGACACAAATGAATAAAAGATATGTACTTAATATTTAAGTGATATTTTACCATTATATCAATATATAATGGGTCCCACAATGCTTAATTAATTTATTTTACAACTCCTTGTAAATATAATTAACTAATTACCTCTACCTCAAAATATATGTAAAACCTCAACTAATTTAGTAAATTAACTATTAATTACTAAGTTATATATTATTTAATCATATTAAAATAAGATATAAATTCATTAGTCAATCATCGCATAAATGAAAAATAAACTTAATCGAATTTGAGTTCTTAACTCAATTTCTAAAAATTAACTCTCGTACATATCAAATATATGTAATGGACTAATCAACTGTATCATATACAAATAATTAGTTACTATTTGGATTTCATCCTATAGGTGTGACCGAAAGGGATCAGTTGATCACCGCCGTCATACGACAATAACGTCAAACTCTAGTTAGCCAACCGTTATTGATTTACGTTAATCAACTGACTAATCATATATATATATATATATATATATATATAGTCAATAAATATCCCAATTATATTCCTTAATGAAATTTATTATGTGGCGCACTATTGTGGAGGACACCTACTCCAACAGTCTCCCACTTGTCTGACACAAGTGTGCGTCGCCAATTCTCTTGTCTCTTTATCACATCTCCCACTCAACGCAAGGTGTCTTTCCAGTCGCACTTGCAATTGATTATATCTAGAGTGGTTTTCTCGATATGGAGAGTAACTGTCTGACCATAAAATATACCATAGATCCCTTTCTGAGCGTGGCCACGCATTTACAGCAACTACTACTCGAGTGGCCTGAAGATGTTTGTACCCAACGTGGGTGGACAATTTCTGTTGACTCATCTACTCTGTATGATTCTGATCACCATGACCTAGAAGATGTCCATCGGTCTCCTTTTACGTCATGACCTAGAACATCAACCAAAACCAATCGGAAACTGCACCGAATCAGATAGACGGTCGCCAGTCAAAAGAATCGACTCATAGGAATAAGATAGAAGACCCTGCCACGACCAGGCATCAATTAATTGATTTAAGGGTCTCTACAAAGGTCACTGTCCGACAGAGTGTCATACAGTCTGTCTATGTAATCAACCAGTCATCTCCATGACCCCATGGTGCTGAACCAAGCATCGATCGACTTACAATCTAGTCACTTCGAGACGTCACCTCATTGAGTGACTAGGGACAAAATACTAAGTTTGTCATATTCACTTGAATAGGGTCCAACATTGTCTTACAATCTATTCGGATATACAAAGTATTAAATTTAGTCAAACTAAATAAAAGATTTTATAATAAAACTCGAACAATGAATGCAATTATCATATATGAAATAATTAATACAACATTCAATTATTACATATTACATAATCTAAAGAAATTTTGGTACTCGTCTCAATCCAATTGTGACGACATGACCATCATGCTTAGCCGTTGATAAAGGCTTGGTTAAAGGATCAGCAATGTTATCATCTGTCCCAACCTTACAAATGTCAATTTCCTTTCTATCCACGTAATCTCTAATTACATGATATTTCATAAGTACATGTCTAGACTTATTACTAGACTTGGGCTCTTTAACTTGAAATATAGCCCCACTGTTATCACAATAAATTGTGATAGGATCTTTGGCAGTAGGTGTTGGAGCTAGTTTCCTCCACACGTAGTGTGATAACATGAATAAATCTCTTACAGGTTCACAGGGTATACTTAGTATTCTTATCAGTTGATTAACGTTTATTGATAACGGTTGGCTTGCTAGGAGTTTGACGTTATTGTCATTTTAATGGCGGTGATCAACTGGTCCCTAAAAGTCACACCTAAAGGATGTGTATGAGAGATATGATTATATGAATAATATAATCATATTGATGCCTTATTATATGACTAAAAGGTTAGTCGATGTATATGACTAAAAGGTTAGTCAATGTAATGATGATACGATTATTTAATAGCGATTAAATAATATTAGCTGAGATGAATTAAATGTAATTAGTAATTGAATATAAACTGTTATATTTAATCAATGTATATAATATAAGCTTAAAGGAATTAAAATGTTAATTCGTAATTAAACATAATATGCTATATTTAATTAGCAAATTATAAATATACGGATATTTATAGTTGATGTATATATTATATTACATGCTAATATAACCGAAAAAGGAAAGAAAAAATAGTCTTTTTCTCTCTTATTTTCCAGTCCATAAGAGATAAAATAAGAGAAAAGATCTCCGATTATTCTCTTATGGTAACTAGGTCAAAAACCCTAATAAGAAGAAGGGAAAAAGGAGAAAGTACTTCTCCTTCTAACCCTAGTCTATTCGGCCGTGATAGAGCAAGAGAGAAACAAGATTTTTCTCGAATTCTCTCTATCATTCATCATCACACAAAAGAAAAATTAGCAGTAACTTTTCTCTAATTAAAATTCTAGCACAAGCAAGGCATATCTCGGAGCATCTTGGGTGCAACAATTAGGAGAATATCGATTTTGATATTGTTCATAGGCCAAATTTGCTAGGACCAAAGGTTAATTCTAAATTCCTATAATTTTATATTATGCAATTCATTTATGACTCGTAATTCATATACTATAGTTTCGTTATAATCCGTAAATTAATGACGAAATATACCGATATTTCTTAGAAGTGGTATCAGAGCCAAGGGCTACGAAATTATTTTATATGTTTTCATAATTGATGAAATATAAGATTAGAATCATTATTTTTTTTTGTTTTTTTGATTTCTGCCGAGAAAAAAAGAAATTTTTTTTTTCGCCTGTACTGTTCATCCGTATAAAAAAAAAATTTTTTTTTGCCTTGTTTTTCCATTTTGATTCATTATAATTGTTGTTTTAAATAGTTAAGACGATAACATGATGAATTTGTAGTTGTTTTGATTTAATAAGGATTAAATTAAAATGTAAATGGAAATCGATTTGAATGTTCATTGCTATATTTTTTTCGGTATTCATTGTTTTAGATATTCATTTTAAATTGTTAAATTGAATCATCTAGTTTGTATCGATGTTTAATAATGATTAGATGTTGATAATTTGTACCGATCTTGAAAATATTAGTAACATCAAATTAAATTGTATAGTTTTTTTTAAAAAAAAAAAAAAAAAAAAATATATATGGCTGCCAAAAGAAAAGAAATTTTTTTTTTTGTTTCGTTTTTATTTTTGGTCGTAAGTTTTTGTTATAATTCATTATAATGATAATGTTTTGTTATTGTTGTGAAGAAGTTCACAATAATTGGATACCCAATTATTTTAAAGAGGTTTAAAATAATGTTGTATTAATTCATGTTCAAGAATATGAATTAAAATTGGATTATGTTTGGTTGGGATTATTGTGATTAATTAAGGAATTATCACATAATTTTGATCATTTTAAAAGGTGGTTTGGATAAATTACTCTTCATAATTAAAGAATTATGTCTTGAATGTTTAATTTATAGTTGATGCATTTTATCTTGTTGAATGAATGGTTGAATGGTTTAATTTACGTATTTTTGCAATCGGTTGTAATTTGTATTACCTAGTGTGGCCTTAGTTGATCATGTTTTCGTAATGATGGAAACATGATCTTTGATGTAATTTTGAGATCTCGAATCTCCATTTTATTTTTCATTAAATTATGTTTTTAAATTAGAATGTAAATAGGTTTATATTTTGTAATTTATTAAATGTATTTTGAGAAGACTAAAGATGGAGATCGGATTGCTCACTCCCGCTACATGGACCAAGATGGAACATCAAGACAAGTTTCTCGGGTCCAAATGGGTTGGATTCCAAAGTTGTATTTTGTTCATTTTGGTAGATAGGCCACACTAGGACTTTGTAAGATTTTTATGTATTTTTCCGTTCTTGTTGCTTTTTCATCACATGATAGTTAGTGCATCATTTTAGTTTATTCATTCTCGCATGCTAGATATTAGTTCACTTAAAATTGAATTAAAATAAAATTGATGGGATCTTCCTCTAAACCTAAAATTGAGACTAGTCTTTATAGGCCAAACTACTATGAATCCCTTCTTCGTCGGTAGGCATATATGACCTTACTCTCCATATGACCCCTTCTACGTTGGGTAAGTAGTGTGTGTTGACCTATTTTATCTCAACATTATAGTTCGAAGAGTTTCTCGTGATTATGATGGACTAAAGATAGAATTTACAGAAATTTATCGACCAAGAATTCTAAAGGTAGAATTAGCCAAGAGGTTGGCTTATCAATTTACAGATAATTGAGTTTTGGGATCATTTATATAATTCTTGAGGGAGGTCAATTGTATAAATGCTCGAGTCTTTGCATTAAAACAAATTTTGCACTAGACTTAAATTCAAATCGATGAGTATGCTTATTATGGTTTTTCTTCTTTTTCAGTGTAGAACTCGTTTATATTGATAATACTGCATATAACAAATGGCTGGAAATACTGATATCCCTATGCCAAGTGCCACGCTCGCGCGCGAATCCTGGCTTAAAGCTTTTATGGACCACATGAATCAGTCCACGCGACTGAAGAATGAGGGGTCCAACTTTGCGGACTGGGAGGCGGCATTACGGAATGCTGCCATTGCTGACGGTAAGCTCAAGTACTTGACTGAGCCAATACCGCCAAACCCAGGCCCCAATGCGAGAGCTAACGAGACACTTGAATATAGTGACTTCGTTATGGAAGCGGGTGCGATAAAGAACGTAATCATCTTTGGATTGGAAAGCAATTTGCAAAGACGCTTCATTGCCCAAGGCGCAAACAAGATTTTCACCACGCTCACTAACGAATTCTCAAAAGCACCGAGGATCGTTACTTATGAGCATACCTGTCGCTTCTTTGAGGCGAAACTCCAGAAGAGCCAACCGGTTAGCCCACACATTCTTGATAACATTGAGATTGTTGAGAAACTGGAGGCACTTGATTGCAAAATCAGTGAGAGCATAGTCATTGACCGTGTGCTTCATTCACTTCATGATGGTTTTTCCCTTTTCAGGGCAAATTACTATATGAATGATATGAAGAAAAGTCTTCATCAGCTACACTCACTTCTCGTACAGACCGAGAATGATATGAAATTGAGTGGGAGCATGAAGCAAGATGTTCTCATGTTTTCAAACAAGGGCAAAGGTAAGGGCAAGGCTCATGTCGACCTAGCTGTAGGAAAACCAAAGTTTAAAAAGTCAGGAAACGACAAGAGTGGGCCTGGTGAGACCAGTGGCTCACAAGGCAAGGCAAAGAGCAAGGACAGTAACATGGAGTGCCACCATTGCCACAAGACTGGGCATTGGAGGAGGAACTGTCCCGTGTACCGTGAGGACATAAAAGAAGGCCGCGTCACTCCTGTTGGTATGTCATCTTTTATTCATATGATTGAGATTAACCATGCAAGTTTGGAACTTGGGTACTTGATACAGGTTGTGGTTCTCATATGTGTAATCATTTGCAGGGCCTAAGAAACATCACACCTCTCTCAAAGGGTGATGTGGACCTGCGAGTGGGGAATGGAGCAAGAGTTGCTGCAGTTTCAGTGGGAACATATGTAATCCAACTCCCGAGTGGTTTTGAGTTATATTTATATAACTGTTGCTATGTACCCAGTTTATCTAAGAACATTATTTTTGTTTCCGTACTAGATAAAGACGGTTTTTCATTTTCAATAAAAGACAATAGCTGTATTTTCTCTTTTAATGAAATGATT
This sequence comes from Heliosperma pusillum, assembly GCA_022085475.1. Classification (NCBI taxonomy): domain Eukaryota; kingdom Viridiplantae; phylum Streptophyta; class Magnoliopsida; order Caryophyllales; family Caryophyllaceae; genus Heliosperma; species Heliosperma pusillum. The sequence continues at coordinate 65,282 of JAIUZE010073347.1, read as the reverse complement.
TATGGCAAAGCAGTTTCCATGAATGAAATTTATATCTTAGATCAAACCACAGACATATTGCATGTGAATAATAAGAAATTAAAGGTTGGTGACAAAGATCAAACTTATCTATGGCACTGCCGTATGGGACACATAAATGAGAAACGTGTAAAGAAGCTCATTGAAAATGGGACTATCTCCCCATTTGATTACGAATCATTTGGCACGTGTGAATCATGTCTTATCGGTAAAATGACTCGAATTTCCTTCAAAGGTGTTGGAATGCGCGCTAGTGACCTATTAGGACTCATACATACTGATGTATGTGGACCTATGTCAATAAACACAAGAGACGGCTATAGATATTTTATCACTTTCACGGATGATTTGAGTAGATACGGATATGTCTACTTAATGAAGCATAAAAGTGAGTCCTTTGAAAATTTCAAGGAATACCAAAATCTGGTTGAAAACCAATTGGGAAGAAAGATTAAAGCACTTCGTTCAGATCGTGGCGGCGAATATCTTTCAAATGAGTTTGATCAACACCTTAAGGACTGTGGTGTAGTATTACAGTTAACTCCACCTAGAACACCTCAATTAAATGGTGTGTCCGAACGGAGAAATCGAACATTACTTGATATGGTTCGATCCATGATGAGTCACACGGTAGTACCTGATTCATTATGGGGTTATGCTCTTTTGTCAGCTGCTCTTATACTTAACCGAAGTTCGTCTAAAGCTGTAGACAAGACTCCTTATGAGTTATGGAAGGGAACGGTCCCTAACTTGTCCTTTATTCGGGTTTGGGGCTGCAAGGCTTATGTCAAGTGGAGACATGAGGATAAGCTCGGCCTGCGATCAGTCAAGACATACTTTATTGGTTATCGAAAAGGAATGTTTGGTCATTACTTCTATTCGCCTACCGAACAACGAGTTTTTGTTGCGGCTAGTGCGAAGTTCTTAGAGAAAGAGTTTCTCGAGAATAAGTCAAGTAATAGAACCTTCGATCTGTCGGAGATTCAAGAACTAACAACCGAGCAACCAATGGAGGAAGAGGTTCCTTCAACTTCTGCTACGGTTAACATCTCTATGGAACCTAGGAGGTCGGGTAGAGTCTCCATTCCTCCAGACAGATACATTGGTATGGTCGAGGAGAGTGAGAGAGATGATGTTTTACTCCTAGAGAGTAACGAACCCGCTACCTATAAAGGTGCCATGACCTGTTCCGACTCTAAGCTATGGCTTGAAGCCATGCAATCCGAGATGGACTCCATGTATGAGAATGACGTATGGGATCTTGTTGATTTGCCTGATAAGGTACGGCCTCTTCAGTGCAAATGGCTTTATAAGATAAAGCACTCCGTAGAAGGACAACCAGACACCTATAAGGCACGACTAGTGGCAAAAGGTTTCACTCAAGTGCAAGGATTGCATTATGATGAAATTTTTGCACCCTTAGTTATGTTGCGTTCCATTCGGATAATCTTAGCGATTGCCGCTTTTCATGACTATGAAATTTGGCACATGGATGTGAAAACCGCCTTCTTAAACGGTTATTTGGAGGAGGAATTGTACATGGTACAACCCGAAGGTTTCATTGATCCTAAAAATCCTAAGAAAGTTTGCAAGCTTAAGCGTTCCATTTATGGAATTAAGCAAGCTTCTCGGAGTTGAAATCATCGTTTCGACCAGGTGATAAAAGAGAATGGTTTCACTCGATCGGTCGAGGAACCATGCTTGTATGTTAAGTCGAGTGGGAGTAATATTGTCTTCTTAATATTGTATGTTGATGACATACCCTTGATTGGGAATGACATCCCTCTCTTAGCTTCGGTAAAAGTATGGTTAAAGAACCATTTCCAGATGAAAGCTCTGGGTGAGGCACAAAGCATATTGGGGATCCGTATCTATAGAGATAGATCACGACGGATGTTATCACTCAGTCGGGAGTCTTATATAGATAAGATTCTTGAGAGGTTCAGCATGACCAACTCCAAGAAGGGGAACCTTCCAATGATTTCTGGGATTCATTTGAGTAAAGCTCAGGCACCCAAGACATCGGAAGAGGTCGAGCGCACGAGTCGTGTTCCTTATGCATCAGCTATAGGATCGATCATGTATGCCATGATATGCACACGTCCGGACGTGGCATATGCATTGAGTATGACGAGTCGGTACCAAGGCAATCCAGGTGAAACACACTGGATGGCTGTCAAAAACATCCTTAAGTACCTACGGAGGACTAAGGATTGGGTATTGACTTATGGAGGAGTCACTGACCTATGCGCAATCGGTTACGCAGATGCTAGCTTCCAAAAGATCGAGATGACTCAAAATCTCAGTCTGGATTCGTCTTTACTCTTAATGGCGCTGCGGTCAGTTGGAAAAGCTCCAAACAGAGTGTTATAGCAGATTCTACAACTGAGTCCGAGTACTATGCCGCTTCAGAAGCTGCAAAGGAAGCTATATGGATGCGTCAGTTCTGACAAGGACTAACCGTAGTTCCTAGTTCGAATGACTCTATCACCATCTATTGTGATAATAGAGGTGCCATCTTTCAGGCTAAGGAGCCTAAGTCCAGTAACAAGTCTAGACATGTACTTCGGAAGGCTCACATGATCCGAGATTACGTGGAGCAAAAGGAGATAGTGATTGACAAGATTGCTTCGGATGACAACATCACGGACCCTCTCACTAAACCGTTAAAATATGATAAGCATGAAGGGCACGTTATTTCCATGGGAATTAAATGTGTTCCTGAGTTGTAGTAGCTGTTTTATGTGGATTAGATAAATGTATCTTTTTCATGCACTATTTATAACATCATCGTATTGTTTCATATTTTGTTTTTTCATGTGGATTGTACGACAACATTGAACGCCACAAAGTGAACTGAATTACATTATAATTGTTTTGGTCTGTAATCGCCTACATGAGCTGATAACTCTGGCAATTATACTGTGAAGTTGATTGATGGTGGGTTCAACGAGCCATAAGTCAAACGGTTGACTGATCGATCACAGATACGAGTTATAAAGATACCTCGTAGGGCATCGGGACATCGTTATGGAGTCCTAAATGTTTTAGAACATTCGGTGCCAGGTCGTGGATTGGACATCCATAGTGTTCCTAAGAGTCGATTCTTTTGACTATCGGCTGTCTCTTGAGATTAAGGCAGTTTTTGGGTGACTTTGGTTTCTTTTTCATGGTCGACCGTAACAGGAGGCTAAGTAGATTTTTACTGGGTCATTTCATAATGTGCTTGTATCTGCAGGATTCGAGTTGAGGAAAATATCCAACCTTTATCAGGTTTTGTTATTTATCAGGGCCACTCGAGGAGTTTTAACTGAAATGCATGGCCATGCTCGAATAATGACTCGTTTATCAATTAAGTTACTCTCTAGTCGGCAAAACCACTCTTGATACTGATCGCTTGTAAAATGCGACCTTTGTAAAATACGGACTTTGCAAATGGTTTTACATTGAGTGGGAGAAATTTATGGATATGAGAATCGGGTTATCGCACATACACTGAGATTGTTGGAGCTAGTGTCCTTCACAGTTAGTGTGATAACATGAATAAATCTCTTACAGGTTCACAGGGTATACTTAGTATTCTTATCAGTTGATTAACGTTTATCGATAACGGTTGGCTTGCTAGGAGTTTGACGTTATTGTCATTTTAATGGCGGTGATCAACTGGTCCCTAAAAGTCACACCTAAAGGATTTGTCTGAGAGATGTGATTATATGAATAATATAATCATATTGATGCCTTATTATATGACTAAAAGGTTAGTCGATGTATATGACTAAAAGGTTAGTTAATGTAATGATGATACGATTATTTAATAACGATTAAATAATATTAGCTGAGACGAATTAAATGTAATTCGTAATTGAATATAAACTGTTATATTTAATCAATGTATATGATATAAGCTTAAACGAATTAAAATGTTAATTAGTAATTAAACATAATATGTTATATTTAATTAGCAAATTATAAATATACGGATATTTATAGTTGACGTATATATTATATTACATGCTAATATAACCGAAAAAGGAAAGAAAAAATAGTCTTTTTCTCTCTTATTATTCGGTCCATAAGAGATAAAATAAGAGAAAAGATCTTCGATTATTCTCTTATGGTAACTAGGTCAAAAACCCTAATAAGAAGAAGGGAAAAAGGAGAAAGTACTTCTCCTTCTAACCCTAGTCTATTTGGCCGTGATAGAGCAGGAGAGAAACAAGATTTTTCTCGAATTCTCTCTATCATTCATCATCACACAAAAGAAAAATTAGCAGTAACTTTTCTCTAAAATTTTAGCACAAGAAAGGCATATCTCGGAGCATCTTGGGTGCAACAATTAGGAGAATATCGATTTCGATATTGTACATAGGCCAAATTTGCTAGGACCAAAGGTTAATTCTAAATTCCTATAATTTTATATTATGCAATTCATTTATGACTCGTAATTCATATACTATAGTTTCGTTATAATCCGTAAATTAATGACGAAATATACCGATATTTCTTAGAGTAGGGACTACTGCTAGTCCTTCCAAAAATTGCCGAATCCACACAACTTCCTTTGAAGCTTCAGAAGCTGCAAGGTACTCTGCTTCTGTTGTAGAATCCGCTGTAACGCTTTGTTTGAAACTCTTCCAGCAAACAGCTCCTCCATTCATCATATAAACATAGCCGGATTGGGATTTCATATCATCCCTATCTGTTTGGAAACTGGCGTCTGTGTATCCCTTTACACGTAACTCAGTCTCACCTCCAAACACTAAGAACGAATCCTTGGTCCTTCTTAAGTACTTAAGGATGTTCTTAACGGCTATCCAGTGACTCTAACCTGGATTTGCTTGGTAACGACTTTCCATGCTTAACGCATATGCAACATCGGGACGAGTGCACATCATAGCATACATGATTGATCCAACAACGAATACGTAAGGGATCAATTTCATGTGTTCAATCTCCTCGGGTTTGGTAGGGCACTCTGACTTGCTCAAAGTGATCCCACTACCCACAGGAAGAAAGCCTCTCTTAGAGTCTTTCATGTTGAACCGATCAAGAATTTTATCAATATAAGTTTATTGACTTAATGCTAGTATCCTTTTAGATCTATCCCTATAGATCCGGATACCTAAGATGCGTTGGGCCTCTCCTAAGTCTTTCATTTGGAAATGAATCCCTAGCCACTCCATCACAGAAGTGAGCATTGGTATATCATTCCCTATGAGTAGTATGTCATCTACATACAGGACTAGAAAAGTTACTTTACTCCCACTAAACCTCATGTATAAACACGGTTCCTCGACACTTCGAGTGAAACCATTTTGTTTAATTACATGATCGAAATGATAATTCCAACTCCTGGATACTTGTTTAAGACCATAGATGGATCTCTTAAGTTTGTATACCTTCTTAGGGCTTGATGGATCCACAAAACCTTCACGTTGTGTCATGTACACTTCCTGTGACAACCCTCGCGAATGCGGAAATATAAAACATACAAGCATGTGAATTATATAGCGGAAATAAGTAGTTTTAAAAACTTTTATACATGCAAGTTAAATAAAACGAGGAGTGTCAAAATATTACAAACTAAGTACTGAAATACAACAAAGAGACGGGGTCTCTTAAAATGTTAGCAAAGAACAAGTGTTTAGCAAAACTAGCTAATATCGTCTAGAGGTGAAGCTTCCAGGGACAACGCCCGCTAGCTCACACCCGAACCCAAAATAGTCAAGCAAAAGCCATCCATGCACGCAACCTGTTCATTCATGAAAAACATGAACGCCACAATCAGTGGGGAGTAACTCCGGGTTCTCCCAGCCATATCACATTAAACGTACATAAAGGAAATACAAAAGTAAATCATGCATATATAGATATACATGTGAGATACGATAAGGATAGATAGGCAATTCTATAGATAATGATAAGATCATGTGGAAATCAAATCCGTAACCATCATGTTATTCAAAGCCTCGGGGAAGACACTCTTAGGCAACCGAATACGCTCACTAGGGCTTGCATCTCACCGTTAGCGGTATAAGTTTGATAAGATTGAGACTCGACAAACAACCCATGCCAAGTCAAGCGATGATCACAATAAATCCATCATATTATCATCCATTCACGAACCAAGACTTGACGGTGTCAATCGGCCATGACCATGAAACAATATCATGAAATCGACCATTCAAAGAAGACGACACAAGACGACAATCTCCTCAGGGTAAATTGAAGACGCAACTAAGCACGTGTCATGGCAATTTATGATTACAGGCATCCCGGGATAACGATTTCCTTCCCTGAACTCATACACATTCTACAGTTCGTAATGTAGACAATTCCTCGGGTAGCACGACGATAATAATACGGTCCTATCTAAACCTGGCCAGATTCTCGGAATAACGTGTTTCGCGACTTCGACATGCGATAAACATTTCGCATCCAAACCCGGTCTTACAAAGAAAAACGCCGAGTACCCCCCCCCCAAATTCGGTAGATCAATTCCCGAAAGATCCGGAAAAGACTCAAGCCTCATAACAAGGAACACAAGGGTACGCTACATCCTGCAATAACCCCACCTCGCAAGTACACAACATTTGACGGCCGGGTCGTTCAACGCATAGCGTTCAACTCCCAACAACGTCGTCGTATGCCCACTAACACATGCATTTAAGCAGTAGGATACCTCTCCGTTCCGACATTCCAGCCTTACGAACGGGAAGGTAGCCAAGCGAATGAGAGTACAAAGCACAAGACAAAATAGTGCTCAAACCGTATCATTTGTAAAATCGACTCAAAGTGGGACATAGCAAAAACCGTCACAAAACATGTGATACAAGCGAATGAAATATCATATATCCAAAACATGAATATTATAAGTCACTACGTAAAATTATACGATAAAAAAACCATGCGAACTATTATAATTTACGAGTTTTAGAAATTAAAGGAAAAGATCACAGCCGTGTTCCAGGCCGGTCAAGGGACCGGCGGCCGGTACCCCGGCTCGGAGCACAAGGCAAAACCAAAAATCATAGAAAACAGGGGAATGTGTTCTAGGCCGGTCGATGGACCGGCGGCCGGTGGGCCGGCTCAGAGCACCCCTATACAAAAATTCCCAAATACTTCAATATTGTTACTGATGTATTCCCAGCCGGTGGGCAGACCGGCGGCCGGTCGGCCGGCAGGGAACACCCCTTCACCCGTGAGTCTTCCTTTCTTAACCAATTCATTTCAATTCTCAACTATACTTCTAATAATCATCAACAATCAATATACATCATCAACATTCATCATATAACAACATTCATTAATCATACCATGATTCCTAAGCTTCTAATCGTATTCTAAATACGATTTCTAGCATATAAAGAATGTAAAACACGTAAATGATATCGAGTAACCCTTCACCGTTACCTTTAAGCGTCTTCACTACTCGTCAAGCTCCTCTTCAATTAGGAAATAGTCTTTGTCGGGATCTTGGAGGTCACCACCTACAAATAGACCATAAAAGATGAATAAAATTCATCTTGAGAAAGATGGAAAGTTTGAAAAGCGAGAAAGACGATGATTTTAATATCAATACGGATAGAGGAAGGTAAGGGGAGAAGAATGAGACAAACTTACGTGAATTGTAGCAAGTAACGAATGAGCTAGGATGATTCAAAGATCGAAAAAGCTATGGAGGCAAGGGTTTGGTTGCTTAAGGAAGAAGAAATGGTTTTGGTTTGTGTTTGAGTAAGAAATAGGTTAAATGAGGAGTATGAGTAAGTATAAGGAAAAGTGAACAAAAAGTCAAACTCGCCTTAAGACGGGATTCTCATGGAATCTCGCGGAAATTCCAAATACGAACTCGGAAATTCTTAATTCGACTCGGAAAAATTAAAGTTACGATTAAAACTATAATTCACTGAAAGTAACCGTAAAATATTTTCACTATAAAATATAGAGTACATTTCCGGGTGTTACAATCACCCCACCTTTTAAAAAGTTTCGCCCTCAAAACTTGAGGGAAAGAAAAATACCTTACTCGAATAGACTCGGATATTTACTACGCATAGAAGCTTCAGTTTCCCAAGTCTCTTCTTCGACATTAGCATTTCTCCACAAGATTTTCACCAAGGGAACTACTTTACTTCTCAACTTCCTATCCTTGCGATCTAGGATACGGATCGGCTTCTCTTCAAAGGATAGATTCGGTTCAAGCGCGGGCAATTCAACTTGAAAGACATGGCTCGGATCACTAACATACTTTCTCAATTGAGAAACATGGAATACATCATGAACCTTAGCCAAATTCGGCGGCAAATCCAACTTATAAGCAACGGCACCAATCCTTTTCACAATATCAAAGGGTCCAATGTATTTCGGGCTCAATTTACCCTTAACACCAAACCTTTTAACACCCTTCATTGGAGACACCTTCAAGAACACTTTATCTCCAACCTCAAACTCTAAAGGCCTTCTTCGGATATCGGCATAAGACTTTTGGCGGTCATGAGCGGCTTTCATTCTATCACGAATGACCTTCACATTATCAATGGTCTCAAAAAGAACATCGGGGCCTAAATCACGAACATCACTCAATTGATTCCAACATATAGGACTCCGACATTTCCTTCCATAAAGAGCTTCATATGGAGCCATCTTGATAGATGCATGATAACTGTTGTTGTAAGAAAACTCCACCAACGGTAAGCTCTTTTCCCAACTAGACTGAAAGTCAAGAGCACAAGCCCTAAGCAAGTCTTCTAAAGTCTGAATAGTCCTCTGAGTCTGACCATCCGTAGCGGCATGAAAAGCAGTACTCATCAACAACTTACTACCCATGGCTTCTTGCAAAGCCTTCTAAAATCTCGAACAAAACCTCGGATCTCGGTCGGATATAATCTCCATAGGAACACCATGATATCTAACAATTTCATCCACATAGGCTTTTGCTAATCGGTCCAAACTCCAAGTTTCTTTGATCAGAATAAATCTAGCACACTTGGTCAACTGATCAACAACAACCCAAACAGCATCTTTACCTCCAACGGTTCTCGGCAAAGCCATAACAAAGTCCATAGAAATAGATTCCCATTCCATAGCGGAATATCTAAAGGTTGTAGCAATCCACCAGGCCTCTTGTGTTCAATCTTCACTTGTTGGCAAGTAAGACATCTACCAACATATGACACAACATCACCCTTCAAGTTTGGCCACCAAAATTGTAGCTTCAAATCCTTGTACATCTTATCACCTCCGGGGTGAATAGAATAAGGGGAAAGATGAGCTTCATCAAGAACTCGCCTCCTCAAATCAAGAGCATTAGGAACAAATAAACGACCATGGAAACGAAGAACACCTTCATTATCAAACTTGAAATCTTTACCTTTACCTTCAAGAATCTTGGCTTGAATAGACTTGTAGGTAAGATCATCAACTTGGCTTTCACGGATTTCACGGAGAAACACAGGCTCGGCAATCATAGCACCAACATGAACAAATCCACGCTCTACGAATTCCAAACTCAACCTTCGAAATTCGGCACAAAGATAAACAGGTAATACATGCATAGCATTCAAAGCATGAGAAGCTTTCCTGCTAAGAGCATCGGCAACCAGATTAGCCTTCCCTTCATGATACAATAACTCAAAATCATAATCGCTCACCAATTCCAACCATCTTCTTTGCCTCATATTCAACTCTTTTTGAGTAAATATGTACTTCAAACTCTTGTGATCAGTGAAGATACGACAATGAACTCCAATTAGGTAATGTCTCCACACTTTCAAAGCATGAACAACAACGGCCAATTCTAAATCATGAGTAGGATAGTTCACTTCATGAACTCTCAACTGCCTTGAAGCATAAGCCACCACCTTCCTATTTTGCATAAGAACACAACCTAATCCCATTTTAGAAGCATCACAAAAGACATCAAAGTCTACTCCATCTTCAGGCAAAGTCAACACCGGAGCGGTAGTTAACCTCTTCTTTAGCTCTTGAAACGCTGATTCCCAAGCTTCATTCCACAGGAATTTGGTTTCCTTCTTCAATAACTGAGTCATAGGTCTATCAAGCTTAGAGAAATCTTTGACAAATCTTCGGTAATAACCAGCTAAACCAAGGAAACTTCAAATCTCTCTAATATCAGTCGGACTCTTCCAATCAACAACGACCTCAATCTTCGAAGGATCCACCATTACACCTTCTCTAGAAATCACATGCCCAAGAAAGGACACATTAGGTAACCAAAATTCACACTTAGAGAACTTAGCATACCACTTCTGACGACGTAGAACACCCAAAATAATCCTCAAATGAATAGCATGCTCATCTTAGGACTTGGAGAAAATAAGAATATCATCAATGAATACCACCACACACTTGTCAAGATATTCACTGAATGTGCGGTTCATTTGATCCATAAAGATAGCGGGAGCATTCGTCAATCCAAATGGCATCACCTTGAACTCATAATGGCCATACCTCGTACTGAAAGCGGTCTTTGGAATATCAACATCTCGGACAGGAATTTGATGATAACCGGATCTCAAATCAATCTTTGAAAATGTAGAAGCACCCTTTAGTTGATCAAACAAATCTTCAATTCTTGGTAAAGGATACCTATTCTTGATTGTAATCCGATTTAATTCACGATAATCAATGCACAATCTCATGGAACCATCCTTCTTCTTCACAAAAAGAACGGGAGCACCCTAAGGAGAGGCACTTGGTCGAATAAAACCCTTTTCAATCATATCATCCAACTGCTTTCTTAACTCTTTCAATTCAGACGGAGCCATACGATAAGGGGCTTTGGGAATTGGACCAGAACCAGGAACAAGATCAATAGAGAATTCAACATCACGCTCAGGAGGAATCCCGGGCAAATCTTCAGGAAATACATCAATGAATTCTCGAACAATAGGCACATCTTCAATACTTGGCAAAGAGGTATTTGAAGTAGTCACAACACACAAGAATGCTTGGTGACCCTTTCTAACCATACTTACCAACTTCATAGCGGAAATTAAAGACACACCTTTACGGGGATGAGATCCCTTATAGGTTATTCTAACACCTAAAGGACTCTTTAAATAAAACTTTTGATCACGACACTCGAACCTAGCATGATACATAGCTAGCCAATCAATACCTAATATTATATCAAACTCTCCTAGAGGAAACTTAAGGAGATTTGCGGGGAAGATAGAACCCGCAATAGATATTGGAACATTTGGATAAAAGGTTGAACAAGAGATAATATCTCCAGATGGTAAGGATATGGGAGTATCCTCACTAGATGTAGGCTTGATTGATAATTTATTAGCATAGGTTGATGACACAAAAGACATTGAAGCACCGGTATCAAATAAAATAAGACACGGTTGCTCTAAGATTGAGAACATACCCGTAATGATCTCGGGATGAGCCTCGGCTTCAGCACGGCTCATGACAAAGATTGAACCCTTAGGTTTAGGAGGAGGAGGCAACTTTCGATCGGGGCAATCGTCATAACGATGACCACCCTTCTGACAAAAGAAGCACACATAAGGTCGACTGTTACATGCCACACCGGGATGGTATGGTTGTCTACAACGATTACATTGACGACCTTGAGCTTGAGCTAGAGGAGCATAAGGCCTATGAGCCACATTTGAAGTAGCTCTAGGAATAAAAGGAGAAGGATTTCTTGCATTTGCATTGGAAGGAGGATTAAATCTCCTCTTGCTAGCATAGGAATTAGAAGGAGACGGAATAAATGGCCTCTTCCCAAAAGCATTCGGCCTAGGAGCATAAGAAGGAGAGGGATTGTTCATCAAAGCTTCATCTCTAATAGCCTTCATCGAATTTTCAGCCCACAAGGCATCATAATAGAGATCTCCAAAGGACGCAGTACCGCTTCTCACTTTACTTTGAAGAACGACATTCAACTTGTTACGATAATAGAATGCTCGGTCTTCATCATCACGGATAAGCCTCGGCGCAAAATGAGCGAGCTTATTAAACTCCGTAGTAAACTCTTGAGCGGATAAGTTGCCTTGTTTAAAATCTATGAACTCTTTGAGCCTTTGTTGTTTAAGCTCTTTAGGATAAAACCTACCCTCCACAAGAGCTTTAAAGCAAGCCCAGTTAAAGTCCTCTTCAAGAACGGCAGTGGCACTTGTGATAGCCCACCAGTTGTCGGCTTCCCTCACCAGAAAGTGCTTTGCGATCCTAACCTTGTCCTCTTCTCGGACTTGGTATAGATCGAACTGTTTCTCCATTTCAGGGAACCAATCGGATAGCTCCGTAGGATCTGGTTCTCCACCATATGGTATGATTTTGCTCCTTGCAATTTGACCAGCTACCCAAGCATAGCCACCTTGATGGTTATCTTCCCTTCTAGGGGGAACTTGGTTAGCTTGAGCTAAAGCTGCATCTTGCTGATTTTTCAGCACTTGAGTAAGAGCTTCCATCATAACATTCTCAGCTAAACTTGGTCTAACCATCTTCATAAGAAACAAAAACAAATTAAGTTACTCCTATCAATTAGCATAAACAAATAGACTACCAAGTAAAGTCCTTAACTTCTACCCATCTCTCATTTATTATTTCAAGGTCAAGTAGTTTAAGTTTAGGGTTCACGTGCGTGCGTCGGGAGCGATAAAGCTCTGATACCAACTGTGACAACCCTCGCGAATGCGGAAATATAAACATAGAAGCATGTGAATTATATAGCGGAAATAAGAAGTTTTTAAAAACTTTTATACATGCAAGATAGAAAATACGAGGAGTGTCATAATATTACAAACTAAGTACGAAATACAACCAAGAGACGGGGTCTCTCAAAAAGTTAACAAAGTAAAAGTGTTTAGCAAATAAGCTAAAATCGTCTAGAGGTGAAACTTCCAGGGACAACGCCCGCTAGCTCACACCCGAACCCAAAATAGCATAAGCAAAAATCCATCCATGCAAGCAACCTGTTCATCCATGAAAAACATGAACGCCACAATCAGTGGGGAGTAACTCCGGGTTCTCCCAGCCATATCACATTAAACGTACATGAAAGGAAATACAAAAGATAAGCTTGCATATATAGATATACATGTGAAATACGATAAGGATAGATAGGCAATTCGATAAATAATGACAAGAGCATAAGAGTTACATGTCCGAATCCATCATGTTATACAAAGACTCGGGGAAGACACTCTTAGGCAACCGAATACGCTCACTAGGGCTTGCATCTCACCGTTAGCGGTATAAGTTTGATAAGATTGAGACTCGACAAACAACCATGCCAAGTCATGCGATGACCACAATAAATTCATCATATTATCATCCATTCAAACATACCAATACATTGACGATGCCCAATCATGCAATGACCATGAATAATAAGTCATGAAATCACGCATTCAAGAACTACGACACAAAGACGACATCTCTCACGGTAAATGAAACGCACTAGCACCGTGTACATGGCAAGTATGATTAAAAGGCATCCACGGGATATAACATTTCCCTGAACGCATACACGATGCTACATTTCGTATATGTAGACTAATTTCCTCCGGTAGGACGACGATAATAATACGGTCCTAGTCTAAACCTGGCCAGACTCTCGGAATAACGTGTTCCGATTCGACATGCGATAAACATTTCGCCTCCAAGACTCGGTCAATCAAATAGACGCCGAGTACCCCAAATTCGGTCGACATTCACGAAAGAGGCGGAAAAGAGCTCTAGCCACATAACAAGCGGTACGCTACATGCAAATAACACCACCTCGCAAGTATACAACATTTGACGGCCGGGTCGAACAACGCATATCGTTCAACTCCCAACAACGTCGTCATATGCCCACTAACACATGCATTTAAGCAGTAGGATACCTCTCCGTTCCGACATTCCAGCCTTACGAACGGAAAGGTAGCCAAGGGAATGAGAATACAAAGCACAATACAAAATAGTGCTCAAACCGACTCATTTGTAAAAACCGACTCAAAGTGGGACATAGCAAAAACCGTCACGAAACATGTGATACATGCGAAAAAGATATCATATATCCAAAATATGAATATTATAAGACCTTACGTAAAATTATACGATAAACCGATCATGCGAACTAATATAAATTACGAGTTTTAGAAAATAAAGGAAATGCATACAGCCGTGTTCCAGGCCGGGCAGGAGACCGGCGGCCGGTGGGCCGGCTCAGAACACAGGGTAAAATCCAAAAACAGAGAAAAGGGGTCTGGGCCGGTCAGTCGACCGGCGGCCGGTCGACCGGCACAGCCAATCACACCAAAATCAAAACTTCAATACTGATGTGTTCCAGGCCGGTGGATGGACCGGCGGCCGGTGGGCCGGCCTGGAGCACCATATCATGCAAAACCCAATTTTCCAAAGAAGTTTCTGATGTGTTCCCAGCCGGTGGTCAGACCGGCGGCCGGTCGACCGGCTGGGAGCACTTCTTCACCCGAGAGCTTCCAAAGCTTAACCAATTCATTTCAAAACTCAATTATACTTCCACTAATCATCAACAATCAACATATATCATCAATATTCATCATATAACATCATTCATTAATCATAGCATGGTATCTAAACTTCCTAATCGTAATCTAATACGATTTTCTAGCATATAAACATGTAAAACACGTAAGTAATACCGAGTAACCCTTCACCGTTACCTTCTATGCGTCTCTAATGATCGTCAAGCTCCTCTTCTATAAGAAAATAGTCTTTATCGGGATCTTGGAGGTCGCCACCTACAATTAGATCGTAAAAAGATGAATAAAGTTCATCTTGAGAAAGACGGAATGCTTAAAAAGCGAGAAAGACGATAATTTTATTATCAATACGGATAGAGGAAGGTACGGGAGGAAGAATAAGATAAACTTACGTAAATTCTATTAAGTAACGAAGAAGTTACGTCAATTCTAAGCTTGAAATCAAAGAGGGAAAATGAGATTTCTTAGAGAGGAAGGAAGTGTGTTTGATTTTGTGTTTAATGAAGAATTAGGTTAAGGAGTATGAGTTGTGTGAGTTATGAAGACAAAGTCAAAGACGATTTCCAAAGTCCAGAAAAGTCAAACTAGACTTAAGACGGCTTTTTCATGAAATCTTGCAGAAATTCCAAATACGAACTCGGAAATTCTAAATTCGACTCGGAACGTAAAATTATAATTTAAAACTTAAAATTACTGAAAAAGTTTCGTAAGATATTTCTACTAGAAAAATAGGGTACATTTCCGGGTGTTACAGTTGCAGCTCAGTTGGAGGCATTAACTGCCAAAATTGCCGAATTACAAACTTCAAAGTCCTTGGAAAATAAGTAAACGGTTCATGCCATGGTTCAACAAGAGCCAACCTATGAAAGATGTGGTACTATGGGGCATAATGCGGTAAAGTGTATGAGTACGGTTGAGCAAGTACTTGCCTTTCAATCTTTTAAGCAAGGTACACCTTACTCTAACTTTTACAATGAAAGGACGAGAGAGCATCCCAAATTCTCTTACCGAAGTCAGAATGTTCTAAATCCTACTTCACCGCCACCTCCGCAACAAGGTTCTTCTTATGTGATTCCTCGAAATCGCAATTCCCAAGGTAATTATAATTGTTCCAATCAAGGAGGCCAAAACTTTCAACAACCTCCACCTCCACCACCTCCAAGTAATGATAGGGCGGAATTAAAAGCCATGTTGCAGCAAAGTCTTATGATACAACAAAAGTAAGATGCTCAGATCTCACAATTGATAGCTCATAACAAGATGGTTGATACTCAAATTGCCCAATTGGCAATTCAAAATCCACATAAACAACCAGGTAAGCTTCCCCCTCAAGGACACCCTCTACATGAACAAGCCAATGCTATCACTTTGAGGAGTGGGACCCATTACAAAGGCCCTGAAATGATAGGGATGAAACCAATGAAATTATGGAAGTTGCTGGTCAAAGTTTGAAAAACAGCGAAAAAGGGGCTGAAAATAAGGTTGCTCGATCGAGAAACACCCCCTTGCTTGATCGAGCAACCCAGAAAATTTCCGAAAATTCTGCTCGGGAAGTTTCTGAAAGTTACTGTTCTGAAAAACTCGATCGTGCAACCCCTGATTAGGATAGTAAGTCTTCTAATTCATCTTCCAAAGCCAAAGAAGCCGAGCCAATTGCCATTGCACTTCCCTTTCCGCACCACCAACATAAATCCAAGCTTGATAAACAGTTTGAGAGGTTTATGGAAATGGTCAAGAATTTGCAAGTGAGTGTCCCTTTTACCGAGTTAATCACTCAAGAGCCGGCCTATGCAAAGTTTATGAAGGATATATTGACAAGGAAGCGGTCCTTTAATGAAGTGGAGACGGTTGCATTTACTGAGGAATGCAGTGCTGTGTTGCAATCCAGATCACCACCTAAGCTTAAGGATCCAGGGAGTTTTTCTATTCCTTGTAATATAGGTTGCTTAGCCATTGATAAAGCCATTTGTGATTTAGGGGCTAGTGTTAGTGTTATGCCATTTTCTATATGCAAAAAACTTAATATGGGTCAACTTACTGTTACAACCATGACCTTACAAATGGCCGACCGTTCTATTAAACATCCTTTAGGGATTTTAGAAGACGTACCGGTTAGAGTAGGGAAGTTTTTCATACCAGTTGACTTTGTTGTCTTAGATATGGCTGAGGACACCCAAATTCCTATCATCTTGGGACGACCATTCCTCCATACTGCGGGGCCGGTTATAGATGTTAAGAATGGGAGACTTACACTAACAGTGGGGGATGACACAATCACTTTCAACTTGGATAATGCCATGAAACACCCCATGTTAGAAGAGACATGTCATAGAGTCGATATTGTGGATTTATCTATTGATAACTGTCTTTCCTTGTGTTTGAATAGGGATCCTCTGAAGATCGCCTTAATTTCCAGCACTGCTGAAGCTGGAAGCTCACGGAGTGAAGAAGTAGTTGAGATGGAAAAACTGCTGACAGGAGAGGACTGCAAGTTACAGAAGGTGTATAGCTTAGGTAACCCCCCTAAGGTTACCGAGGTAAAGAAACCTGAACTTAAACCCCTCCCCTCTCATCTTAAATATGTTTTTCTTGATTTCCATGAGATGAATCCTGTAATTGTCAGTGCTAGCCTATCTGAGAGCCAACTTACTGATTTGTTGGTGGTTTTAAAAAGGCACAAAAAGGCTATAGGTTATAGCATTGACGATTTACAAGGTATTAGTCCTGACTTTTGTATGCACCGTATCCACTTAGAAGAAGACCATAAACCTTGTAGGCAGGGTCAGCGTCGTTTGAACCCCACTATGCAAGAGGTAGTTAGAAAAGAGGTGCAGAAATTGTTAGATGCGGGAATCATATATGCTATTTCTGACTCCAAGTGGGTCAGTCCTGCTCAGGTAGTCCCTAAAAAGGCAGGGACTACGGTTGTCACTAATGAGAAAAACGAGCTCATATCTACTAGACTAGTGACAGGGTGGAGGATGTGCATTGATTATAGGAAGCTGAATGTAGCTACTAGGAAAGACCACTTCCCTCTTGCAACAGGAGTTCAATGCCAAACTCAAAGACAAGACCAACCAACCTATGATCAGTCCAACCATGATCCAATACCAACCTCACCCTATGTCAAAAGCTATCTTAATGCTTTGTATAGTCCAGGCCCAAGCAAACAAGCCATGACACGAGCCATTGATAGCCATGACACAAGCCAGGGCCAGCCAAGACACAAGACAGACTCACAAAATAAGCCAACAAAACCTCAGGAAATTCAGTCAGCAGCAGTACCTTGGGGAGGGTCTCAGGATAACTTCCAAGCTTAGGGACTTCAAACCAACTATGGGGCTTGGTTCTAGGGAGGGTCTACTACCTTTTTGTCCAGGGAACCTTCCTCAGAAAACGCCAGGAACACCTCTCAAAACAAGAGCCAAGTTCACCAGTCCAGTTCTCACCTATCCAAGAGCAGTTCAGCTGTCACTATCAAAGTTTCTTCTTTTGGCCAAGCAGACTCGAGGGCT
This sequence comes from Heliosperma pusillum, assembly GCA_022085475.1. Taxonomy (NCBI): domain Eukaryota; kingdom Viridiplantae; phylum Streptophyta; class Magnoliopsida; order Caryophyllales; family Caryophyllaceae; genus Heliosperma; species Heliosperma pusillum. The sequence goes on along the minus strand of JAIUZE010073347.1, from coordinate 47,266 downwards.
TTTTGCTCAGACTTTGGGGACTAATACTACTCCAGTTTAGAACCAAAACACTAAGCAAAAAGTCCACTATGTACCATATAACAAAGCAGCAGCAAGGCAACAAGAAAACTGTCTCTTTCAGAACTGTTTTCTAATGTTTACTTTATTTCAGTTTGTATCAGTTTGTTGCAGCAGGAGCTCACCCAAGGGGCCTTGATGATCAAGCTACAAACAAGGCAAGCCTGACCCCAAGGACCCCTCAGATGGAAGCTGGAGTTACAAGGTCCAAACAACAAGCTATGACAAGCCAAGACCAAGCCATGCCAAGCTACAACAGTGAGGGAGACAGTCCAAGGCTCAACAACCCATGCCAAGCCCCAATACAACCCACATTACCCACACAAGACAGACACAAAACCCTTCAGGCTCAGGCAGACCAATTCACAAACCCTGTATCTAGGAGGTACACCAGGGCATCCCAACCACCCCCACCATGGCCTACCATCAAGCCAACCCATTAAGCTACAAGTTTGCCCAGGACAAACCCTTTTGAAGTCTAGTAAAAACTCATGAAACAGACACCCCAAGTTAGAGTCCAGCAAACAACTAAAACAGAGAAGGTACATGTCAGATTGTGGCTTCCTTTTGTTTAAGTCAACTTGTCATCGTCCAAGGCAGGTCTTATCTAAGTTATAATAAGAGTAGAGAGTCCCAAGGAGCAGCAACACATCCAGGCAAGGCAGCAAGGCAACAAGAGCAACAGATTTCCATTTCAGGAAAAATCCAAAACTGCTTTATTTGCTTTTGTTCAGTCTGTTTTCTTTTGTGTCTTGTGTCTGTTCTTTATAGTTGTTGAGCTCGTCCTATTGTGAGGCTCTTAATTAGTGTCAGTAGAAGTAGTTTAGATCCTAAGCTAGCCCTTGGATGATCTATACATCCAATGGCTCACAAGATATCAGCCTCTCTATATAAAGGGGTCTTGTATGTTGTTGTAAGCAGACTTTTATGAATGAATGAATTAAACTTTGAGAAATCACTCAATGTTATCAAACTTGTGCTAAGAGCTGTAGTTTGAAACAAGCCTGATACATCTCCAAGGTGTTTGATCAGTGCCTTGTATTGTGAGTCAAGTTATATCTGTGCTTTGCTGTGGTTAACTTACTTGCTGTTGAGGTTAGTCTAGGGTGTTTGTGCTTTGCTGTAACACTTGAAACTGTCTCTAAAACCAGTCTTTGAGTCCTTTTCTCTTGTGCCTTGCTGTAGAGGATTGTCTCTAAGTCATATCCCTTGAGTCTTTCAGTTAAACAACTCACCATCTCTAAAACAACATCCCTTTGTTACTTAATATTATTCTCAGTTTGAGTCAAGCTAATCTAGTTTACTTCAAACTTGTGAACCTTAGTAGTTTACACTCCATTTGTAGTTGTTATTTTGTTTCTTTTGAGGATCATTACTAGCCTTAGATGTGTTTGGACGATCAAGATGTAAATCCTATTGCCTATATAAGGCTTGTTTCTAATGAATGAAAGGCAGATTTGAAGTAAACACAAAAACTGAAACCATTGTTTCTGTTGATATCTCTTGGCTGTGTGCTTGAGAAACTTCCATTGTTGTGTGCTTGGAAGTGAACTTAGACCCTTAGCTGTGTGCTGGGATCAAGGTTCAACCCTCAACCATTGGCTTTGTGCTTTGGTTAAGGTCCTATCTCCTTCTTACAGCATCCAGTCCAAACAAAAATAGAGCATGAACCCTGATGATTTTCTAGATTAGCTAAGGTCTGTAGAAAGAGTCTTTGAGTTTAAAGGATACACTGATAGAAAGGCTTTTAAGGTTGCTATCATGAAACTAAAAGGTTATGCCTCACTGTGGTATGAAAACATGAAAACCTTGAGGGTTAGGGAAGGGAAAGAACCTGTTAAGTCATGGCTCAAACTGAAAAAGAAAATGAGGGTTAAGTTTGTCTCTAGGGACTACACTCAGGACATGTTCATTAAGCTCACTCACCTGAAACAAGACCAAAGACCTGTAGAGTCTTATCTAAGGGACTTTGAACAACTCACACTGCAATGTGAGGTTGTTGAGAAATCTGAGCAAAAGATAGCAAGGTTCTTAGAAGGCTTGGATGAGAGGATAGCTAGTAAAGTCAGGCTACAAAATATATACTCCTTTGAGGAAGCTATCAACTTGTCTTTAAGAGTAGAAAATTTGGGGAAAGGAAAAGCCAGTGCCTCTAAGACACCTGCTAGAACCCCTACCTACAAACCCTTTGTAGGAGTCAAGATGGGAGAACCTGTTGTTCCTACTAAGACTCCTTTCAACCCTGATAAAGGCAAGGCTGTTGATGCAGGCCAAAGAAAAACTACCCCTCTCAAGAAGTGTTTTCAATGTCAAGGATATGGACATTTTGCTAGATAATGTCCATCTAAAAGAGCTCTGAGCACCCTAGAAGTAATTCATTGGGGAGATGATGAGGTGTTGGTCTGTGATAATGAGATGGAAGAGCCTGAGATAGAGGCTAGTGAGGATTTGATAGAGCCTGATGCTGGGTTAAGTCTAGTGACATGGAGGGTAATGCACACACAACCCCAACCCTTAGAAGAAGATCAGAGACACCAGATCTTTAGAACTAGGTGCACCATAAAAGGGAGGGTGTGTAATCTGATTTTGGATGGAGGTAGCTGCACCAATGTAGCTTCTAAAACACTGGTGGATAAACTAACATTGCCCACCAAAGACCACCCTCAACCTTACAAGCTTAGGTGGCTGAACAAGGGGGCTGAAGTTAAGATAGATCAACAGTGTGTTGTTCCATTTTCTATTGGTAAGGGATATGCTGATGAGGCCTTGTGTGATGTATTGCCCATGGATGCTTGTCACCTTCTATTGGGGAGGCCTTGGGAGTTTGATAGGGATGTTGTCCATCAGGGAAGGGACAACACTTACTCTTTCAGGTTTGGGAAGAAGAAAATCATCTTAGCTCCTTTACCCCCTATCCTGAAAGGGAACCCTCCCCTCTTAACTGAAGTTGCTAAGGAAGTTCTGTTGTTGAGTGAATCAGAAATGGAGCAAGAGTTAAATGATCTCAGGCCAGTCTATGTCCTCCTCACCAAGGAGGTAGGGGAAGGTTCTAACCAAGTGCCTAAAGAGGTACAAGCCTTGCTGAAAGTCTATGAGGATGTTTTCCCTGCTGAACTACCTAGTGGGTTACCCCCACTAAGGGGAATTGAGCACCATATTGATCTGGTGCCTGGGCTGTCCTTCCAAACAAGCCAGCTTATAGAAGTGACCCTAGGGCAACACAAGAGCTGCAATCTCAGGTGGGAGAGCTGCTTAGCAAAGGGTATGTCAGGGAGTCTCTTAGCCCCTGTGCTGTACCAGCATTGCTAGTGCCTAAGAAGGATGGAACTTGGAGGATGTGTATAGATAGCAGAGCAATCAACAACATCACCATTAAGTATAGGTTCCCTATACCTAGAGTTAATGACATTCTGGATGAACTCAGTGGGGCTCAAGTGTTCACCAAGATTGATCTAAGACAAGGGTATCATCAAGTAAGGATTAGAGCTGGGGATGAGTGGAAGACTGCATTCAAGACCAAGCATGAGCTGTATGAATGGCTAGTGATGCCATTTGGGCTCTCCAATGCCCCTAGCACCTTCATGAGGCTCATGACAGAAGTATTAAGGCCTTATTTGGGAAAATTCATTGTGGTATACTTTGATGACATTCTAGTCTACAGTTCAAGCAAGAAGGAACACCTACAACAGCTGAATTTACTTTGTGAGGTTCTTAGGGAGAATAAGTTATATGGTAAGCTAGAGAAGTGCACTTTCATGCAACCTGAGGTTCATTTCCTTGGGTTCATTATCTCAAAGGATGGGGTAGCTGTTGACCCTGAGAAGGTTAAGGCAATTAGGGATTGGCCCACCCCCAAGACAGTAACTGAGGTCAGGAGTTTTCATGGGTTGGCATCCTTCTATAGAAGGTTCATTCAGGGGTTCAGCTCTATCATGGCTCCCATCACAGAATGTATGAAGAAAGGGGAGTTCACATGGGGAGAAAAGGCAGAGAAGTCCTTCAATACCATTAAGGATCTATTGTGCGGATCCCCTATACTAGGCTTACCTGACTTTAACAAGCTGTTTGAAGTGGAGTGTGATGCAAGTGGGTTAGGAGTTGGGGCAGTACTGGTTCAAGAGAAGAGGCACATAGCTTATTTCAGTGAGAAGTTAAGTGGGGATAGGTTGAATTACTCTACCTATGACAAAGAGTTTTATGCCATACTGAGAGCCCTGAATCATTGGGGGCATTACCTAAAACCTAAGCCTTTTGTGCTACATTCAGACCATGAGGCCTTGAAGTTCATCAATGGCCAACACAAACTCAACCCCAGGCATGCTAAGTGGGTGGAATTTCTGCAATCCTTCTCCTTTTCAAGCAAGTACATAGAAGGAAAGAACAATGTAGTGGCTGATGCTCTTTCTAGGAGATCTGTGATGTTGTCATTCATGGAACAAAGGGTCCTAGGCTTTGAGTTCATGAAGGAACTCTACATAGAAGATCCAGACTTCAAGGAGGAATGGGAGGTGTATTCAGAAGGAAAGCTCAAGAAGGGAAGTAAATACTTGACACAGAATGGGTTCCTCTTCCAAGGGAACAAACTATGCATACCTAGAGGTCCTTACAGAGGGTTACTAGTCAAGGAGGTCCATCGCAATGGGCTTGCAGGGCACTTTGGAGTACAAAAGACTTATGAGATATTACATGAGCAGTTCTACTGGCCCAAAATGCTGGGTGATGTGCAGGATACTATCAAGAGGTGCAAACCCTGTCAATTAGCCAAGTCACAGTTCCAAGCAGGTCCCTCACCCCTCTACCTGTACCAAACAAACCATGGGAGGACATCAGCATGGACTTCATAGTGGCACTGCCTAGGACACAAAGGGGCAAAGACTCGGTCATGGTGGTAGTGGACAGGTTCAGCAAAATGGCTCATTTTGTTGCTTGCAAGAAGACAGAAGATGCCATGGGGGTAGCTGAGCTCTACTTCAAGGAAATAGTAAAGCTGCATGGGGTGCCAAGGAGCATTGTGTCTGACAGAGACACTAAGTTTATGAGCCACTTCTGGAGGTCACTCTAGAGACTCCTAAGGACACAGTTACTCTTCAGCACAGCATACCACCCCCAAACAGATGGACAGACAGAGGTTACTAACAAAACTCTAGGAAGGATCTTGAGATGTATCATTGCTAAGTCATTAAAGGATTGGGATATCAAACTGTCACAGGCTGAGTTTGCATTCAATAGAGCTCCATCACACAGCACAGGTAAGACCCATTTTGAAGTTGTTTATGGTGCTAATCCTCTAATGCCAACGGACCTAGCCCCAGTGATAAGGAAAGAAGTAAATTATGATGCCAAGGAAAGAGTACAACAAATGATGCAGATTCACAGTCAAGTCAAGAAACAGATTGAGAAGACAAATGAGATGTATAAGTCAAAAGCCAAAGGTCCAAAGAAAGCTAGGGAGTTCAAGGCAGGAGATATGGTGTGGTTGCACTTAAGGAAAGAAAGGTTTCCAGAGAAGAGGAAAAACAAACTCATGCTAAGATCTGATGGTCCTTTTGAGGTGCTTGAAAGGGTAGGACCTAATGCTTACAAGATAGATTTACCAGGAGATTATGGGGTACATGGGACATTCAATGTGGGAGATCTAAATCATTATCAAGAGGACTCTGAGGATGAAGAGGATTTGAGGGCAAATCTTTTTCAAGAAGGAGGAGTTGCAACAGGAGTTCAATGCCAAGCTCAAAGACAAGACCAACCAACCTATGATCAGTCCAACCATGATCCAATACCAACCTCACTCTATGTCAAAAGCTATCTTAATGCTTTGTATAGTCAAGGCCCAAGCAAACAAGCCATGACACGAGCCATTGATAGCCATGACACGAGCCACGGCCAGCCAAGACACAAGACAGACTCACAAAACAAGCAACCAAAACCTCAGGAAATTCAGTTAGCAGCAGTACCTTGGGGAGGGTCTCAGGGTAACTTCCAAGCTTAGGGACTTCAAACCAACTATGGGGCTTGGTTCTAGGGAGGGTCTACTACCTTTTTGTCTAGGGAACCTTCCTAAGAAAACTCCAGGAACACCTCTCAAAACAAGAGCCAAGTTCACTAGTCCAGTTCTCACCTATCCAAGAGCAGTTCAGCTGTCACTATCAAAGTTAATTCTTTTGGCCAAGCAGACTCGAGGGCTTTTTGCTCAGACTTTGGGGACTAATACTACTCCATTTTAGAACCAAAACACCAAGCAAAGAGTCCACTATGTATCATATAACAAAGCAGCAGCAAGGCAACAAGAAACCTGTCTCTTTCAGAACTGTTTTCTAATGTTTACTTTATTTCAGTTTGTATCAGTTTGTAGTTGTTATTTTGTTTCTTTTGAGGATCATTACTAGCCTTAGATGTGTTTGGACAATCAAGATGTAATCCTATTGCCTATATAAGGCTTGTTTCTAATGAATGAAAGGCAGATTTGGAGTAAACACAAAAACTGAAACCATTGTTTCTGTTGATATCTCTTGGCTGTGTGCTTGAGAAACTTCCATTGTTGTGTGCTTGGAAGTGAACTTAGACCCTTAGTTGTGTGCTGGGATCAAGGTTCAACCCTCAACCATTGGCTTTGTGCTTTGGTTAAGGTCCTATCTCCTTCTTACAGCATCCAGTCCAAACAAAAACAGAGCAATTTCCAAGTGAATAACCTTAGTTCAATTTGTAGTTGTTTTAACTTGTTTTTTGAATAGTTTCATTGCACCTCTTCCTTATATCGACCAAATGTTAGAGCGTCTAGCGTGTCATAAGTATTTTTGTTATCTAGACGGCTACTCGGGATTCTTTCAAATCCCCATTCATCCTGACGATCAGGAAAAGACTACCTTCACATACCCTTATGGTGTCTTTGCTTACCAAAGAATGCCTTATGGGTTATGTAATGCCCCCACCACCTTTCAACGTTGTATGATGGCTATTTTTTCTGATTATATCGAGTCTATTATGGAGGTCTTTATGGATGACTTCAGTGTTTATGGGACCGATTTGGAAGTTTTTTAGCTAATTTGACTAAAGTCTTACAACGTTGTGAGAAAAGCAATCTTGTGTTAAACTGGGAAAAGTGCCACTTCATGGTAACTGAATGGGTGGTACTTGGTCATTTGGTGTCTGGACGAGGCATCCAAGTGGATAAAGCTAAAGTGGAAGTGGTTGAGCAATTACCGTACCCGGTGAATGTTAAAAGTGTTAGAAGTTTACTTGGTCATGCGGGGTTCTATCGCCGTTTTATTAAGGATTTCTCAAAGATTGCTCAACCAATGACTAAGCTTCTCCATAAAGATGCCTCGTTTGTGTTTACTGATGAGTGTGTTAAGTCTTTTGACAGGATTAAACAAGCTCTAATCTCCGCTCCAATTATCCAGTCTCCTGATTGGACATTGCCGTTTGAGATAATGTGTGATGCCAGTGACTATGCAGTTGGGGCTGTTTTGGGGCAAAGGAAGGATAAGGTGCTACATGCAACTTACTATGCTAGTAAGACTTTGGATGGTGCACAAGTTAACTATGCTACCACTGAAAAAGAGTTACTTACGGTTGTCTTTGCTTTAGATAAGTTTAGAGCCTATCTTGTGGGTTCTAAGGTGATAGTCTACACTGACCATGCAGCACTGAAGTACTTGTTGGCTAAGAAGGAAGCCAAACCTAGGCTTATTCGTTGGATCTTGTTGTTACAAGAATTTGATTTGGAGATCCGGGATAAGTCAGGTGCCGAGAATGTGGTTGCTGACCATTTGTCTCGTTTAAGGTTCGAAGGGGGAGATTCCATCCCCATTGATGATTCGTTTGCTGATGATCGTCTCCTTGCCATTACCATGGAGACTCCATGGTTTGCCAATTATGCCAACTTTTTGGTTGGGGGAATTATGCCTCCGGGTCAATCTTATCAGCAAAAGAAGAGGTTCCAACAGGATGTCAAGAGGTATTTTTGGGATGATCCTTATCTATTCCGGGAATGCGCCGACGGCATTTATCGACGATGTATTCCAGAGGGTGAGGTACATGTTATCCTTTCTCATTGTCACTCTTCTTCATATGGCGGTCATCATGGTCCCTCACGGACATTTGCTAAAGTTATGCAGTCGGGTTTTTATTGGCCGACTATTCTCAAGGATGCTACTACTTTTGTCCGTTCTTGTGACGCGTGTCAAAGGACGGGAAATTTTTTGCAAAGGCATGAGATGCCTCAAACGGGTATTTTGGAAGTTGAGATATTCGATGTTTGGGGTATTGACTACCAAGGGCCATTCCCATCTTCCCATGGTAATCACTATATTCTAGTAGCCGTAGACTATGTCTCAAAATGGGTGGAAGCCATTGCCACTCCCACTTGCGATGCCAAAGCAGTTGTTAAACTGTTTCAGAAGATCATATTCCCACGATTTGGGGTTCCTCGTGCTCTCATTAGCGATGGAGGAAAGCATTTCAATGAACGTCATCTTAACACTTCACTGGAGAAATATGGCGTTACACATCATTGGGGGTTAAGTTATCATCCGCAGACAAGTGGTCAGGTAGAGGTTTCTAATAGGGAGATTAAGTCTATCCTTAAGAAAGTCGTGAGTAAATCTAGGAAGGATTGGAGTCGTAAGCTCGATGACACTTTATAGGCTTTATGAACTGCTTTTAAGACTCCAATCGGTGCTTCTCCATACCGGTTAGTCTATGGCAAGGCGTGCCATTTACCGGTAGAACTTGAGCATAGGGCTATGTGGGCCATAAAAGAGCTTAATATGGATCCCTCACTGGAGGGTGAGAAACGACTTATGCAATGGAACGAGCTTGATGAGTTTCGATTGCATGCCTATGATAGTGCTCGGGTTTACAAGGAGAAGACAAAGAAGTGGCATGACAAGCATATCTTGCAGCGCGAATTTAAAATTGGTGATAAAGTATTATTATTTAACTCCCGTTTTCGTTTGTTTCCAGGTAAACTCAAGTCCAAATGGTCGGGACCGTTCACAGTTACAGAGGTGAACAAGTTTGGGTCGATGACATTACAAACCGACAAAGGTGAAGTTTTCAAAGTCAATGGTCAACGCTTGAAGATCTATGACGATGGAGCATTTATAGGAGTGATAGAGGCCGTCGACCTTTTCACTCTTGATAAATCACCATGACTTTGAGGTAAAACAGTCATGCGGGACCGATATAAACCAACGCTAACCGGGAGGCAACCCGGCCTTTACTTGTACTTCATTTGTAAATTTTATTTCGATTAGCTTTGTTATTAATGTTATAGTTTAATTATATTTAGTTTGGATAGTTAATATAGTTATGCTTTATTGAGTGAGGTGACGGAGCGATCTAACCATTTTATTGAGTATTGCAGAAAATATAATTGGAAGTTGCTTTAAGAACGGAAAAGAAAGAACGAAAATAATGAGAAAACGAGAAAAACTTGTAAATTTTGAGGGTTGCTCGATCGAGCAGCGCCACTTGCTCGATCGAGTTTTACATGCACACAATCTACCCGAGAACGAGCAGACTCCAAAATTCAGAATTTTTTAGGTTGCTCGATCGAGCAGACCTGACCTGCTCGATCGAGTCGGTCCGGCCCGACCGGTCCCGAGACCCTAATAACAGGTTTTTCCCCAATTCTTTCTTATTCTTCTTCTTACTTCCGCCTCTTTTGTTCTCTCCTCACCATTACTCTCTCAAATACTCATTCAAACAAACTCCAAATCATCAATTCCTCATCAAGCTAGCATCAACAATCATTATTCTACCTATTTTAAGTGCAATTTGTGAAGAAATTGGTATTTTTGCTCACTTATCTTGCCCAAAACGTGAATTAGGGTTTGCTTCTTATTTCTTCAATTTTGTGCTTCTAATTCATTGTTTGTTGCTTCCTTGTTTCGTTCTTTAGTAATTATTCACTCTTGCATTGCTTATTGCTCTGTCTTTCTTGCGTTTTAGACTCAAAATTTGATTTTTTCGAATTAGGGTTTGCTAAATCCGTCTTTTGAGCATATAGTTGTGTTTGTGTGTTTTATTTACTTCAAATAGCCATGTCTAGACAAGTAGAAACTAGCAAGCGTCGTAGAGAACCCAGTCTCGTTCGACAACCCCAAGTAGAAGCGATTCCTAGTAATCCCACTTACCCTTGGATCGTCTTCAGCACACAGGAACAACATGATCACTTTGCTATGCTTATGGGTCGTCCTATGAACCCTACTCGTTGTGTGTGCCCCACCGTTCTCACTGCCCTCGGTTTTGGTAATGCTATTTTTGATATGTTTGACCGAATTGGGTTTGGTGGGCTATATTCCCTTAACGAGCTTTCCTATCGACCACTGACCCTTGAATTTTTCAGTTCCTATGATTGGGACGAGACAAATAAACGTGTGTCTTTTTTATTGCTCAATAGGGATTTTTTGTTGTCGTATGCTGAATTAGCTAATCATTTGGGTCTTTCTCTTGGTGACGATGATGCTTTTGTTGCTATTCCTTCCGGCTTTCAAGCCGTTGATTATTTTACTCTCTTTACTGGCCTTCCTGATGCGCGTGTTAATGTTATGGCGGTCAATGATGTGCAGTATCCTTGTCTAAGGTTGTTTTTGCGTTTCTTTAGCCTTCTTTTGTTTGCCAGGAAGGACCTCAGTAAACTGAATTCTCATGAGGTCTTATTACTTGCTTCTACCCTCAACCCCAAGCATGAGAATGATTTTTATTTACACCCGACCGGTTTGGTGTGTTATGCTTTCTGGAGGGTCAATTCCCCTACCCAACACTCTTTAGATTGTGGTGCCTTAGTCACTAGGTTGGCTAGGCGACTTACTGGGTTTGGGGGAGATCATCGTTACACACCAATGACCCTGATTCATGCCCCTAGAGTAGACGAGGAGTACTTGCGCCACACACTTTGCTGGATTAATGCATTAGGTAATGCTAGATTTCAGTGGCGAGTACGGGGGTCCCAGTGGATAGCTCTTCCCGACAGGGATAACCATCTACCTTCTATGGGGTGACTCCTCAGCAGTTTTCCCAGGAGTTTAGTCACAAGTATGGTTGCCTGGGTCGTCAGTGGTACACTCCTATCCGACCGGATGCTCCAGTTGGTGGTTTTGGTGAGCCATTTCGGGCCTCTTCTTCTGGTGCTGCTCAGAGAGGTGATAATGATGATGATGATGATGATGGTGAGGAGCATTAGTGACAGCTGGTCACTACACCCCCTATTTGCAGCTGGTTTGGGGGAAGCTATGTTTATAAAGCTGGTATTATCTATCCTTGTACTTTCTTTTATTGTATTTTCTTTTAGTTATTTCCCATTCCCTTTTGTTAGTTGTGTCCTTTAGGTTGCTGTTGTTGGTTGATTGTGTGATGTTGTGCTGTTAGCGTCACACTGAGGACACTGTGACATTTAGGTTTGGGGGAGAGTCTTTATTTATGTTGTGTGTTTATTTTCGCTGTGTATTTATTTTAAGAAAAAAAAAATTCATAAAAATTGAAAAATTTACAAAATCCAAAAACATGTTTTTTATTTTATTAGGTCGAGTCTTGGTGAAGTTGAATAACGATGATGATAACTTGCATTGTTTTTGCATTTGAATCCCAAATAAGTTGTCCATGTACATTGTTTTGACTTACTATTTTTGAAAACAAAGCTCATAGAACAAGTCTTGACCGTTTTTGACATACCTTATGCTAATTAGATTTGACAATTTTTGTTGGTAAACCACTTAAAATTCTGAGGTCTATAGAGCTTCCTAGGCTAGGAACATTAATAAACTGGTCTCATAGTCTTTAGGCTTGAGTTTGGTACTCCTTGTGAAATATGTAACATCAAATTGCATAAGTGTGACATTCGTTTCTTGATACTATACGCGTTCGTTTGATAAGTGCATGAGGAAAGGCAGTTCTTTTTGTTCAAATAAGCCTCACATAGCCAAAAAGACTTGATTTTATACCCTTATTATTGAGTTCTCTATGTTTTGCCCATTTGAGCCCTTTGTAGCCTGTTTTATAACCTATCTAATAGCTACATTCCTAGAATTTGCCTACCTTATCGGGACAGTCGCAGTTGCATGTTTTTCTTATCTACTTGTCTACTATGGTTGGGTCGGGATTTCTGAAAAAAGAATATCAAATGGGTGTAGCAAGTATGTTGGCAATTGTGTCATTTATTCCCTTTGTTGAGAAACGTTGTGAAGCAAAAGATATGATGAAAAAGAAAGAAAAAAATGAAAGAAAAAAAGAAAAAAAAAGGAAAAAGAAAAAATGTGTTGCTTCATTGAATTGTTCAAGGGATAATGAAAGGGATTATACTAGAGTCTAATGCATTTTTCAGAGAGCAATATCGATATCTCTCTTGTGTTGTCAAAGCTTAAGATGATTTCTCTAGTCAGGTGTTGGTTCGTGCTAGTCTTGTAGATCTGTTTTGGTAAGTGTCGCTGCGACTACCGGTCTTAGCCCCACATTCCCATACGTGTCTTGGCACAATCCACTTTTATACCTTCACCCATTAGCCTCTCTTATTGTCCTGATTCATGTACTTTTTAGCGAATGCGTATTAGTTGGGGAAATTAATATCACATTAGAATGCATGCATGTTTCATAAGTTGAGTGAGTGTTTCTATTTCTTTCTATATTTACAGAACTCACCCTTACATAAACTTATGAGAGAATGAGTGAATCCGCGAGAATCCGAAAAATTGAGCCTTGCAAAATTGAAAGGTATTTGGTTTTTGTCTATACTACGGTATCACGTAAAATCTTAGAATATGAGCTGCGTTTTCTACTTTCCCGTGCCCTTGAATTTGTTTTATTGGTACAACTTGGTCATTACTTTGTTATAGATATGGATAGCTTGGGATTTGTATGTGCATTAACATTAGCTTTGAGTTCTTCATTCACCATTTGTATGTTTGTCCTTGTATATGTTGAGTGCTTTGCTTAGGGACAAGCAAAGGATTGGTTTGGGGGAGTTTGATGATCATTATTTATACACATATTTTATGCTTCCCTTAGTTGCATTTAACTCGATTTACCGTCTTTCCTTGCTTGTTTCTATGCTATTTTAGCTAGAATATAGATTCTGCCGCTTCTGTTATGTTTTAATGCAGATTGGATGCACTTGGAGCTTTTTGAGTCGATATGAAGCATGGCGGAGTCGGATCGTAGAAGGTTAGGCACGGAAATCGAGAAAGAAAGAGAAGAGATGAAGAAAAGTGAAGAAACGAGCCAAAAGGAAGGCATGCTCGATCGAGCAGTCCTACCTTGCTCGACCGAGTCGTGTTGATGGCTGCTCGATCGAGCAGAAGCCTCTTGCTCGATCGAGCAACCCAATATTTCGACGGCTTTTCATATTTTCCTAAACTTTAACCTAATTAATTAGATTTTTGTTATAAAAATAAAGCTCGTCTTTCATAATTAGACATGCTTTAATATTAGAAAACCTAATTTAGCTTTCTTTGCCTCTGGATTTTATTCATCAAAACGATTGTCTTTAGTTCAAGCTTGTAATCGGTATTCTTTAATCTTCCTTTGTTATTCAGTTAATTACCTTCTTGTTCTTTAATTATTCTTTGTTCATCCTTTCATTATTGTTAATCATGTTTGCTTTATTTAATACCGTTGTTATTAATATTATTATGAGTAGCTAAATTCCTTTCTAGGGTTGAAGGGGATCTAGGATTGTTAGAAGGGGTAGATTAATTAATTGAATTGCAATTGCATGGTTATCGTTTGATTATCGTTTTAATTCTAGTTGTTTGATTACTGGTCAGGATTAATCAACTAGTCTCGCAAATTAGGATTGACACCGACCGGGTTAAGACTAAGATAGGCTACGATAATTGAATAGAACTCGTTTAATGATAGCAATCGCATGTTAAATTGTAGATCTAAAGGGCATAATTGAATCGACCGATCTTGTGACCTTAGATAACTTTATTGCTTGATAGATTACTACACCCTTAACCCTGAACAATAATCCTAGTGAACCCGAGACCCTAGACTTTTAATCTTATTGTTTTCAACCTTTTTACTATTAGTTGTTATTGTTTGCTATTAGTTATTGTTACTGATTGCTTTTAGACAATCTCAAAACCCAGAAATTGTTACTTTAGAGACAAACCTAGTTTAACAGATTAGAATACTACCGCCTCCCTGTGGATTCGATACCTTACTTACCGCTGACTATTAGTTAGTTGTGATTTAGGTTTACTTTGATTAAGGAGACGCGACTTTACCCTTATCAATTATTAATTTACTCTATAATTAATTTTACATCTCCGAATTCCACTTTTGACAACTTTGTATTGAGTTTTTGTATCATGAATATGGAATTAGAATAGGAGCTCGTTTATATTCCCCGCATACCAATGGTCTGACATTGATTTAGTGTATGTTGCCTAAGATGGGTATTAGGAATTCTAAGAATTTATTAAGACGTGGCAAGTTAATGAGGAAAGTATTAAACATTGAAACAAGTTGGTTTGATTGATTCAATTGCATCTTTATTTATTTAATTGGTGATAAATACTATGTGAGATAAACAAATTTACATACATCAACCAATTTTCTTTTCCTGAAATTGATTAACTATGATATTATTTTATGAAAGCACATCGATATTTCATACAACTCTCGTATGTTTTATAGATACGGTAACTGATTTTGCTGATGATGGTTGATTTTGTATGTTTATAGTATCATATTTATCATTAAACTTGGTCAATTTCCGCTTCTTTATTAATTATTTTCTTAACCATATTAAGATTGGATGGGAAATATTTGAGATTTGAGATACTTAACTGATGAATAATCTTTCTTATTTTCACATGACTTGACTATGTTTCTACTAGCAAATGTTGACGCTATTCATTATTAGTTTATTACGTGATTTCTATTGTTATAGATATAATAGAGTCATTGCTATAGTTGGTATTAATCCGATTAAGAATTATTTATCGTGAGGATACTATATATTGTGCAAATAAGTTTAGCACGATCATTGTTTTATCTATATTATAATAAGTCATGATGAATCCTCTTATGTTTATAAACTTGAAGTTGTATATATATCTATGGTCAACAAGTACCGAAAATGGCATATCTTATAATTTTGGACCTGAAGTTCTAAAATATTTATAAAGATGAGCAGATATTATGTCCATATTATAATTTTGGCCTGAAGTTCAAAGTTTTATAGTTGTATAATATATTAACATTGTCGCATCAATACATATATTCATATTGTATTAGTGTATGTAAATGGCCAGAAGTCCACATCTATGATATTTGAGTTTCAAATGGATAAAGCGGTCTTTATTAAAGGGAAAATTATTTCTGAATTGATTCTTGTTCACCTGAAGTTGATTATCAGTATAATAAAATCTAAAATTTGATCCATTCCTTGAAATAAATGAGACATCTTATATAAACTTTGCCTATAGCAGAGATAATGAACATGACATTATGTTACACCTAATATTGCGGCCTAATTTTAGCCTAATAATGCGGAATTTGGTGTGCCAAGTAAAGAAGTCTTAATTGAGCTTAGTGATGTGGCCTTATTGAGCCAAATTGGTTTATTAATAGAAAATACCTCATGAAAGTGAATATCTCGTGAAAATTCATGTGACACATATACGCGAAGTTTGATATGAGAAAAGAAAAAATGATATACGAGTTGAAATTTTAATATTCGAACTAGGGCCTAAAGATAATAGTATTTAAAGATACTGAAACTATGACCAGAAGCTCATAGTGTTTACATATACTAAATTATGACCTTAAGTTCGTAATATTTACAGATTAAAGTTGAGACCTGAAGTTCACAATATTGATAAATCTCACATTTCATATTGTGAGTATTATTTGAGAATAATAATTAAATAAGAACTCGGGATTATACATGAATATTTGCAAAAGTGAGATATTTTAAAAAGTTGAGAATAATATCAAATTGATTCAGAATCCTTCCCTGTAGCGAATGAGATATCTTGTTTTGAGTATGAAATATTATTATCATTCATATAATAATGTAGTCATGTAGACAAATTATCGTGTAAGAAGCTTAAAACACTATGTGTGGCATCTCGTATAGAAGTGACATGTGATCAAATTATTTAATATTATAAAGTGAATGATCACTATAATTCGTTGAGTTCACCACCTCTCCTAACGGGACGGATGCATTATCAATTGAGTTTAACTGAGATTATTCAAAGAATAAGTTAAATTTTGTATTCGTGGAAGGAATTTTGATGTATAATTTGTGTTCATACTACAAGAAAGAGCAATGTATTATATTTTCTGAAGGATTATTGAGATATATGTTTAGTCTTGCCAATATAAATAATACATCAGTTAGTGTTTATGTCACATTTATTGTTTATTTGGCCAGATTCAAAAGAATAATTTGAATTTATATGATAAAATGCTGCTAACTAGAAGTTTAGTAAATTGAATAGTCAGCTAGAATGTGATGTATGTGTGATAATATAAATTATTTATAGACATGCTTATAAAATATTGCCTTAGATTTTGGGCAAATTAAGAAAGTTGACATTAAATGGCCATGATGTGACGATTAAGCTCATCCGGGTTCCTAATATACCCGTTTTGATAACCTGAAGTTTATCTTAAAGAAAAGACAAGTCCTGAAACTCTCTCATGTAGAAATTTTATTAAAGGCAAGACATTACACGAATATTGAGTATATTTGATATTGGAGATTTAAACACTACTCAAAGCTGAATAAAGAACTTAAATGTTTGCGTATGAATTGACAATATATTTAGTGACTTGTACCCACATAATGATTTTTCTGAGTAGTTCTTGTGATAATAAATCACATTTTGATTAACATATGAAATCGTTGATCTCCTAAGTTGGGCATTGTGATTTCAGCACATCAAAATCCAACCGTATTATATGTTAATCCCTGAATATTTTGTTACTTGTACAGAAATGCCCATATAAATTCTCAGCGATGATATGAGAAAGTGATGACTAAGGTGGATATGATAAATTTTGCACTATATATTTGGTTATAGTGTTTACCACCTTAGGGAGAGAAAAGTGAATTAAAAGCTGATAAAAGCAAAAATATTATGACCCCCCATTGAACCTGAAGTTCGGTAGAATGTTATAAAATAAATTCATTGAGTAGAGGTATTTGAATTTGATATAACAAAAATTTTACCAGATTAATACAAGCACACTTGAAGTGTGATATAAGAAAAGTCAAGAAGAATTGACGGTTCCACTTAGAAAATGAAATAGCAAGATGAAGCAGTGGGTATGAATTTGCTATATTTGAAGTGTCCCTGAAGTGACACGGATATATGAGTTATAATAGATGGCCTAAAAGAATATAATGGTACCACATGCATATTCAAATTCAGATGTCAACTGAACAGTACTAGCATCATCGAGAGATGATGACATTATATCGATATATTTATGGAACTTATATACATTTGTGCGCGCACGATATTATATGGACTCAATGACGGGGGTCTTAAATAGAAGTCCGTTTTGATTGTCGACAGATAATCTATTATTATAAATGAGCTCATGGACCTGAAATTCATTCATTGACATGAAGTCAATCAATATTATGAATATTGGAAAGAAAAAATTGTACAGTTTGCTTTTTTAGTCATCATCATGTGCATTTAGAAATTAAGTTCATCATTTGCATCGTAGTTTTAATATATGTACATTATTGCATTATTTTAGAATGTTGTTAAGAATTAGTTACATATCATTTGCATGCGCATGCTTAATTTTATGGTTCTATTTTGATAAATGTTGAAAAAGAGAAATATATTTTATTCCTACGAGGATAATTCCCTAAAGAAGCCTCTTATGAATGATCATCAATTGTTAATGGTTGATCAATTGAGTTCTTGAAAAATCATGATGAAATACATAAACCTCTACATTACGATGGAAAGATATCATAATTAGTTCCAAAAAGAAGCATCAAAACTTCTGTAGAGTTTACTTGATGTATTTATTAATGTCTCAACCTGAAGTTTGAGCATATGAGAATTCAGATTTGAATGAATTTCTTGCTAAACATATGAAGTTAGTTTATGGTTCAGAAGTAACAATAACGATTGAAAAAAATAATGTAGTCAAAGTCTACAATGAGGATGTCAATTCATACAATAAGATAATTTAGCAAAGGAAATAACTGAATGTATTAACTAGATTATTATTCAACATTAGATTGATTCTCTTATAGACATCTAATATATGGATGATCGCTACACTTTTTTTTCCCTTCGACTAGGTTTTTGTCCTAATGAGTTTTTTCTAGCAATGTTTTTGACGAGGTAGCACTATAAGCACATTATTACGCTATAGTCATGATCATCATGATTGTTGAGATGACAATTGTTTTTAGACATATAATGTTATGTCATTTATTGTGGAGGAACCTTATCACTATTGCTTACCTGAAATGAAGATCAAGTGTCATCATGAATGACTACATCCGGATTGTGAGTTCTAAAGACATATGAAGATTGATTTTTATCAAGGAATTCTACTAACGGAAGATATCAAGTTTATCAACTACGATGGATTATATTCTACGATGAAGAAATTACATCAAAGCACGATTCATTTCCTGTTATGTCAAGTCATGTAGTCATCAGGGGAGTAGACACGCGCTGTACTCTTTTTCATCATCTATGGTTTTGTCCTACTGTGTTTTTCATGGAAAGATTTTAACGAGACAGCTTGTTATGTGTGTTTGAAGACTAATGTACTATTTTCCTTTCTAGTGTTTTTCCCATAGGGTTGATGCTACACATACACAATGTGTATGGAAAATTCCATACACAACCAATAGGAAGGCGACACGTGGCAAACTAGAGTTAACCTATGGTAATTAGTTTAGGGGTAGGTTAGTCATTTAACATCTATGGTTAACTTAATCACTACCTCTAGTCAACTCTAATTATGGTAGAATTTTATTCAAAACACAATCTTATATATTTCCAAATCCAATTTTATTTATTTGGACGTTTTGTATTTTATTTTTTTTATTTCTTCACACATATTTTGGTTTTTGGCATTACTATTATATTAATCAAATTGATGAACACTCATAACCTAATTTGATGAACACTCATAACGTATTTAAGTGAAATATATTTAACGTAGGTCACGATCGGTTTAAGTAGGTACGTATTTACGTGAAATATAGAGACCCTAGAAATATAGAATGTAGGTCACGATCGGTTAAAGTAGGAACGTATTTAAGTGAAATATATTTAACGTAGGTCACGATCGGTTTAAGTAGGTACGTATTTACGTGAAATATAGAAACCCTAGAAATATAGAATGTAGATCACGATCGGTTAAAGTAGGAACGTATTTAAGTGAAATATATTTAACGTAGGTCACGATCGGTTTTAGTAGGTACGTATTTACGTTAAATATAGAAACCCTAGAAAACCTAACCCCTAAATGAACCCTAGAAACCCTAGACACCCTAACCCATGAATGAATTACCCAAACCCTAAACCATAAATCAAAACAATGTAAACAATTTAACCATATGTTTAAGCTATGATCGGATATAACTATGTAACCATTTAGATAATAAGCCGGGTTTAATCTTTGATCGGATATAACTATGTATCCATTTAGATAATAAGCCGGGTTTAAGCTATGATCGGATATAACTATGTATTCATTTAGATAATAAGCCGGGTTTAAGCTATGATCGGAGATAACTAAGTATCCATTTAGATAATAAGTCGGGTTTAAGCTATGATCGGATATAACTAAGTATCCATTTAGATAATAAGTCGGGTTTAAGCTATGATCGGATATAACTAAGTATCCATTTAGATAATAAGTCGGGTTTAAGCTATGATCGGATATAACTATGTATCTATTTAGATAATAAGCCGGGTTTAAGCTATGATCGGATATAACTATGTAACCATTTAGATAATAAGCCGGGTTTAATCTTTGATCGGATATAACTATGTATCCATTTACATAATAGGCCGAGTTTAAGCTATGATCCGATACCTATGTATCCATTTACATAAATTACTAACCACTTAACCTAAACCCTAAACCCTAAACCCCAAACCCTAAACCCCAAACCCTAAACCTTAAATACGTTACCCTAAACCCTAAATAAACTATCCCCCGATATCTAAACCTATATTGAAACCCTAAACCCCGAATCAAGGGTTGACGCCAATGGTTATATTCAAAATATCTAGTTTGGCGATAATGGTGTAAATCTCAAACGACAAAGCACATATGTTAAATATAATTCGAATAAATTCAAGTTTCAATACCTTAAATCATCAATGTTATGATTTTAAGTTTCAATTTCACTTCAATAACTAATGGAACCGTTTTTAAAAATTTGAATTAATTCAAATTAAGTTAAAGTTAATATTTTCAAATTATGAGTAATTTTATCAATTTTTACGTCAACCTTAAATTTAAAATTCAAATGACCCACCACTCCATTAAGGAAACAAATAGTGCCTCCTATTAAGGCTATAATTTAGGAAGCATCATGGATTTCGTTTTATTTTTGTATAGTATATACTATATAGTATATTCATTTTTTCGGAATTTAATAGTTTATAATTATCTTTTCATTTTTGTTAACAAGTCACTACTCCTATTTAGAAATCATGATTCAATTACGTTTTATTTTTTGTATAGTATTTTTTTTATTTGTGTGTAAATTGCTAATAAATAAAATACAATGATAAAAAAATTAAATCAAACAAAGACAATAACTTATTTATTCATGTAAAATAAAATACACTGCTAAATTAGAAACTAAAAAAAAACATTAAACAGACGAAAAATGACTCTTACGAAACAGCCTAGAATTAAAAACTAATGATAGGAATTATTATTAAAAAACTTTAGACTAATAATTAGACTAATTATTGCCAAATTGTAGACGTCGAACAGTATTTCCTTGTAGTGCATATCGTCCCCTAGTCCTCCATAGAGCATGCGTAGGAGGAGGAGTTCTGGGAATGTCAAGATTATCACCATCTTCAACACGAACAATTCCTGGATTGGTCATAGGCATCGAAAGGTATTCATTGTCCCCCACTTGTCGCCACTTCAATTTCTCATCCGGTAGTGATGCCGAAAACTTTGCGTTGAATTCCTCCTCATAAATATACCGAACAATTGTTAGATTCACTGGAGAATTCCAAATAGCTTCATCTATTATTTTCGGATCATCTATCGCATCTAACATAGCACGAATAAAAAAACGAGTTTCCATATTATCATTAATGTGAAGTTTTCGTGCAAAGGCAAGCTCCCTATTTAAGTGAGCAATTTGATTATTTGCTTGATTGTCCATGAGAATTGGAAGAAGAAAAAAAAGTAAGACTGGTTTGTGGAAAGATTTTTAGGTGAAGATTAGAGGGTTGTGTGTGAGTTAACTCTAAAATGAAGTTACTATTTATTAGCAAAGCATACACCATGATCAACGTTTCCCTCTAATTTTTCCCTCCACTTTTTCCCTCCAAAACCAGTTACTAAATTATAGGAAGATAAAATAAAAACAGAATTAATTTTTATAATGGATATCCTTTAAAAATCTTTCCTAAGATCAAGCAATTATTGATTCCTTAAATATATCAATTACTGAATTTGGATTATACTCCTATGAAAAAACGTATGATTCTAAATAAAAACAATATTATTTGATTAATTTAAACGAATTAACATAGACTTAATCAAATTTTATAAACTTAATTAGGATTCATCAAATTAGGTTTTGATTTATCGAATTAAATTAGTGTTACTCGATTTGATTAATATAATCGAACTAGGTTTTGAATCAAATTAGCTTTTGACTAATCGCATTAAATTAGTGTTACTTGATTTTATTAATATAATCGAATTAGGTTTTCAATTAATCGAATTAAAAATAGGGTTGAACGCTTTTAGTCTAAGTTTGATGAGTAAACGAAATTTAAATAATAATAATAATAATAATAAATATAACTCCTTAACCGAAATGCATGTATGAAGAAATAAAAAAAATAAGTATATAACAAATAAAAAAAATATGTATATAACCGAAATGATATTTTTTAAATGGAAACTAGATTAAAGTTCTAATATATAAACAACTAAAATAATGAAGATATGAAGATAAAATAAAAACAGAATCAATTTTTATAATCAGAAAATATATCCTGTAAAATTCTTTCCTAAGATGAAGGTAACAATAATTTATATACAAACGTATAATTATTTACTTAATTATATCAATTACTCGAAGGATTTGATTACTATAATCGAATTAGGGTTTTAGGGTTCATCGATTTTGATTAATATAATTGAACTATGTTTTGGATTAATCGAAACAAATTAGGGTTAAACGATTTAAATAAAAGTTTGATTAATAATAATAATAGTAACAATACCAAAAACCGAAATTACATAAAACGAAATTGTTAAAAAAAAAGTATGAACAAATACAAACAATTAAACTTTGATTATATTTCGAGATATGAAAAACATGAAATTTAATAAACGAAATTTAAAAATAGTTATCAGAATGATTTGTTTGAGAATATAATACAAGGCGAGTTTGTTTCAATGATTAATAAACGAAATGAAAAAAAAAAGGGTTAAAGGATGTTAAATGAATAAAAGAATTTAATTAATTTTAGGATAAACGATTTTAGTCAAACTTTAATGAATAAAAGAAATAAAAATAAACCGAAATATGTGTGAATAAATAAAAAAAATAAAATACAAAACGTCCAAATAAATAAAATTGGATTTGGAAATATATAAGATTGGGATTTGAATAAAATTCTACCATAATTAGAGTTGACTAGAGGTAGTGATTAAGTTAACCATAGATGTTAAATGACTAACCTACCCCTAAACTAACTACCATAGGTTAACTCTAGTTTGCCACGTGTCGCCTTCCTATTCGTTGTGTATGAGTTTTCCATACACATTGTGTATGGGTAGCCTTTTTGTTTTTCTAGTAAGGTTTTTAATAAGACATATTTTTTAGAAATGGACATCCAAGGGGGAGTATTGTGAAAACTTATTGTGAATGTCCATAAGTCTCACTATTATGCAGTGGCGGAGCCAGAATTTGAAATTAGGGGGCGAAAATTATTAGGGGGGGCGAACGACTAATTTTATAAGGTACATTTTAAAACATTTCGAAAATTTTAACTAAAACTTCAAAATTTTCGTCCGGTAGGGGGGCGACCGCCCCTGCTAGCCCCCCTAGATCCACCACTGCTATTATGGATGTTCATAAGTATATGATTATTCTGGATACATCTTTTGCATTCCTATGACATAACTCTCATTTGTACTAGTATAGTCGTATGTATATATATCCCTTTATGCTAATGAGAAAGATATATCTCTCTAACATCTCTCACTTAAATCTTTATATTTTATAACAATAATAACAGGGGCATGGTTGACATAAATACTAAAAAGAGGGGTATAAAGTGACTCAAAATTAACCCTTGTAAGGCGCCAAGTGAGTGAAGAAGGCTAATCCAAAAGGTGTAAACCAAACCAAAGAAGATAAGAAAAAGAAAGAAAGAAGAGTAGACCGACTCCTTGTGTCAACATATCTGTTCACTGAGCTCCTGGAACGACAACAATGGCGTTAAATTGCTGTTGCTGGATATCCGGAATAACCTCCATTGAACCACAATGGCGTTCTTCTCTCTTTCCTTCTCACCGTTTTTCTTCCTTTCGCTCTTCTCTTTTCTCTTCCTCCGTCAATTCCAGAAATGCCACTCATTCTTCCTCTAATTCTATTCCCTTTTTTGAGGTATTTTCTTTTTCCAACCAAAACTTTATTTTAAATTCATTTTAATTCAATTGCTGCTGTTTTATTGCTTTATTGTATAAAATAAGTTTTGTATATTATGGAATAACGCAAAATGGTTCACTAAAGTGGCTATGATTCTTTATATTGCCAACTAGCAGTCCATTCTGAAACAGCCTCTTTGTGTTGTTAACACATCCGACCCCCGCACTCCGCAATTTGCTTAAGCCATGGAGGCATTGGTAAAGTTGTTGTTGGTGTATGATAGGGGCAGTAAGGATATCTGTACCACTTTTGTGTCCCATTATGTGTCCCACCCCATTTATCTTATGACACATCACCTATTGCAAGAATAAAATATGCAACATATATATTAAATGGTTGATGTGTTAGAATGCGTATGGAGTGGGACACAGAATGGAACTATCAGTGACAGTCTAAGCAAGTGCATGAAACCCTACCAATGGTTGCATATCCCTTTAGCGAGGACGGACTATTTAGGCTTTATCTTTACCCTGGATAATTGCTTGCACTTGTCTTAACGGCGTCTAGGATTTTAATTCTTGATCGATAGGGTATTAAGGTTGTGATACGATATAAAAATACTATCTTAACTGAACGCCAAAGCACCCAATGGTTATTTTGATGGATGAATAACCTCACTCGAATAACCTTAGGTTTCATGCCACTGTGGATAGTGTCTCCTCATGCATTGTGTTGAGATATTCCACTTTTGGAGATCAGGAGTTCTAGTGTAAGACTGTAGGGTTTGAATTCCAACCCTCTAAGTTATGATATACTATGAAGAACCATTTGAATCAAACGCATGAGTTCATCGATATGGCTCTGTCAATGATTACATTCTAAATGAGAATCACACAAAACACGAGAGTGTTGAATATACCTTATGCTTTTTGGCGAAACGGAGTGTGTGCATGAAACCAATGTGCTGATTGCTGAAGGGGGTCGGTGTATGCAATCTAACCAATTAGAGGTTGTTTCCGGTTGACCCATCAATTAGTGACTACTCTTTTTATCAACACAAAGTAGCAGTTTAGCTGTAGCTTTTCATCCTGTGTATTTATCAATAGCTACCAAGGTTAATTTCATCAAGTTAGAATGCTATATGTGCTAACGGCTTTGGTAAATTGTGTTTGTTTTTGAGTCGTGGCCTATGGGCTCATAGCTCATATATCTAGTAAACATCTTGTAGCCACAGACTGTCTCTTTCTTTAGCTTTATTAGCTTAAGTCAGACTCTGCTGCATAAGCTGACCACTGCAGGACACTGTAATTTGTAGATACCAAATGATGTAAGGTTTGTTGCAATAAATACTACAAACAGCTGAATATGCAAATAAGGTAACTAATTGGTGACATTTCATATCAGTGTTTGCTGCGCTTTCTTTAATGAAGGTTTCATTTTCAGTCAATCTTTTTTCGAAACCAAGTTAAGTAAAAGGCATGGTATAAAGTTTGAAGCAATATCGTTATCTCCTATCTTCGATACCAGTTCTATCCGAATACTTGTACTCGAGTCTAAGTAGCATGCTCATTATTGGTACAAGATTCGTCATGCTCACTAATGTGCCATCTTCAGCTTCTACATGACATCATATCTCAGTAAAAAAGTTACAGCCAGCCTTGGTAAAGAATCCAAGCTGAAAGAGTGACCTAAGGGAGAATGATGAATCCCTGCTAAATTCGTTCGTGTACTAGAAATGATGGTGGTGACAATGGCTGTTCTCTCATAGAGTTCTCATCTTATGTTACTTCCTTTGTTTCTTCTTTTTATGTAGTAGTTTGCTCTCTGAGTTGTGGGCCTCTAGCAAAACTATTAATCTATAGAGTTTAGTTGGGCCATTTTGATAATAATATCACAGTTTTCATAAATTTATCTGATAAGAATTTGGTATTGTTAAATTTAATGCTCTTGACTTCATCCAGGCAGATGTTGTCTACAGCAAGAATTTTCTCGCGAAGCCAACAGAAGAGAAACAATACCCGTGTGGTTCTCATGATGGTGGAAAAAAAGAAATGGGTAGTTCTCGATCGGCATCGTTTCAGTCATTTGCGATGCCAAGGAAAGACAAAAAAGGTTTTACCTTGGAATTGAAGGACCAACAGGTATATTGATCCTTCTAGTGTGTTCAGCAAAAAATAGTCGTTACTTGTTACTGATGATTATAGCTAAATAGGCAAAACACTGCGTGACCTTTATCAGCTTCTTCATCTGGGGAGTTTTCTTTATAAAACTTTATTAATGGAATCTTCCATGGTTTGATATGAAGCATCTAATTCCTAAGAAATGCATCAACAGGGAAACATTTATATAGGTAATCATGTTTCGCTCAAAAAAATATAGGTAATCATTTTGTTAACTTATGATTGCTGAAAGTTCAGGTACTAGAATCGGCATATCTCTAATTTCAAAGTTGTAAAGAAATTGGGGCAATGATAATGCCACTTGAAAATTTCTTATGCGACTCAATTTTGTGAGATCATATATTTCTAACATTTTAATCCCGCACTAACAAAATCGAGTGGCAGAAGGATTTCTGAGTGACGTTATCACAATCCGGAAATTGGAAAGTAGAAGACTATTCTCCCTTAATTCACCTTTGAGTTATAGAAACATTCAGAACATTTTAAGCCTATTTATGCTTTTTGCTGCCCTTTTAATGAAAATACTGTCTACTTCAATAGAGACGGTTTAATGGTTATCTTTACTAAAGCTTCTCCTAGGTCATTAGGATGTTACAGTATCACTTGCTTTGGTGCGCACAAACATGTATATATATATATATATATATATATATATATATTATCTACTCAGTTTCATTTTAGTTGTGTCTATGGCTCTATGCCGTAGTAGCGTGGCGCCTGAGGCCACACTAGTGCATGTTAAGACGCCCTTTTTACTATCTTAAAACATACTAGAAGGAACTTTTGTATGTATTCCTTGAGAGGAATCTTGTCCATTATAAAAAAGAATAATTTTCAAGTTCTCAGAAGTTGTCTTAACAAAATAGTAATATAAAGAAACGAATCGGAGTTGTCTCATGTTCTCCGAGAAGTAGTGAAACTAGCACATACTGTACCAAATACTATTCAGTAAACAATCAATTGACATGAATGTTCTTACCCAAGTTACTCCTGTGCTGGTAATGTAAATTTGTATTGTTCATTGCGCAAACTTGTTTTCCAGGCTGAGGCAGGAACTTTTCAAGACGCAGGATTTTTAAATGCTGTAGTGAAGGTAATACTAAATTGTACCCCCTTCCCAGAGTTTTGACAATCTTATTAGTATATGTGCAACTCATGTCAATAGTCCTTTGACATGAGAGATATCATTGGAGAAGTGAGCATACAATGTGTACATATCGTTTATTCTCTTTCTTCTATTCTGCTGCAGCATTTTAAGAAGACATGTAATGTTTCTCGCATTATAATTTAGTGTGAATCTCTCTTCTGAGACCATGTGATCATACAACTATTCTTATTAATGTGTAGGGTTTTAAGATAAAAGGTAATTTTTCAAATTACAAGTGACATTATAAAATCTTAGGGCTTGCTTGGATTGAGAGTAAAAGGAGGGGAGTGAATAAGGGAGTAATGTTTAAGATACTTTTTCTATGTTTGGCATGAGAGTAACTATTCACCTTTGGGAACTATTACCCTCATGAAGGGGTAATACATTACCCACCCACCCTCTAGGTGATGATTAATGGGGTAAAACATTACCTTAATAATCGTTACCTCACATGCCAAACTTATTATCAAGGAAGTCATTACCCAAGTAATTATCTTCCCTAATAATTATCTCCCACTTGAATTTACCCAAGTAATTATCTTCCCTAGTAATTACTCTTTGTTTCTCTCTAAAACCTTACCATAATGTTAAATTTTCACTTGTCTATCCTCATCCCACAACCTCGTAATCCGACTGTCATATACTCCCTCCATCCCTTAATAATCTTTTTATCCGTGTATTACAATGAAACCTGTTGGATTTGTGCCTTGAGTCTGTTTGTTGCCGCTTCGAACGACTATGACGGGGATCTCGCTGACCGGTCAACGGGTCGGGGTCCAGGGGTTCTGATTTTGACTAGGGTTCTGTTAATCTGTTTGGACTAGGGTTCTGATTTGGGTCTTTGGTTCTGTTTTTGGCCTATTCTAGGTTATCTGTATTAGGTCTTACAGAGTAGTATGTAAACTCTCTCAGCCTCACCCTACCTGTAGTTCTGAATCTGAATCTGTGTGTTATTGTTTATCGTTTTTATTTGTTATTTCTCGTTTCTGTTATAACAAAACCGATATTTATAGTAAAATATGGAAAGTAGGATACTAGGATGAGGTTAAGATAGAGCCGAGAGAAGATAAATTAACACTTAAAAAGGTAGTTATGAAGAATTGAAGATTATTCTGGGATGAAGGGAATACAAGATCCTGATGGTTGATCTTGTTTTTATTTACCAAGGGATTTTGTTGCTAAGCTGTCTATGGATTTGTACTGCTAGGTATACTGTACTCATACTGCACCTGATTATTCACTACCATGGCAAAAGCAAAGACAATATACTAGCACGGGCAGGTATCTTCTGAACTTTCTCTGACCACCTTGCTTCTTTTCCTTCCCCGAACATACAAATTTTAATTGTTGTATGTAAATTCTACAGTGCTTTCATGATAGGGGATGGAAAGCTCTTGACGAATGCACATTGTGTTGAGTATGACACACAGGTGTGTGTCAAATTTTGTGAATTGCTATCTATCACACTTCATTTTTTAAATCTTTTTTCTTATTAATCGTCTTGTTTCATTCCTCAATGCATCATATTCAAGTCTAAAATGAATTTGTTGTTTGGATATT
This sequence comes from Heliosperma pusillum, assembly GCA_022085475.1. Lineage (NCBI taxonomy): Eukaryota > Viridiplantae > Streptophyta > Magnoliopsida > Caryophyllales > Caryophyllaceae > Heliosperma > Heliosperma pusillum. The sequence continues at coordinate 18,510 of JAIUZE010073347.1, read as the reverse complement.
AATGCTTTATTGTTGCTTGGTGTTGTAAATCGGATTTTGGATTTCGTGATCGTTCTTTCCTTCCATTGGGAAGATTCCAATGCTCATAGTATATTTTATGAAACATATATTTAACCATATCCACATAACTATTTCGGAGATGTACATAAAGGACCCCCCTCTCTATCACGCCTACGGATGTTTTATCTTAAGGATTATATTGGAGGGTGAGGACTACATCCAATCAATATTTCCTAAACTTTGCTTAACATGCCCTCCCATCTACAAACTTTGCACTTATGTGTATTTGGAGTAAATACGCCACCTTATATATGGCATGTGATTATGGAAGTAGAAGCTAGTGCTGGTGCTGAACTCCAATGAATTGGCCCTATTTTTATTTGTGGGCGCAGAAGGCCTACATTTGTGATATTCAAATTCTTTTTGATTTGGTTAAGACGCTAGAATGAATGTACTCAGAAAAAGGGCACTTAACTGTAGCATTCCTCATCGCTGGTCCTCGGTCTTTCTTTTGCTCTACTATGACAGCGACCATAATTTGGTTCAGTGACATGGCTTTTTCTCTGACTTAGGTGAAAGTGAAGAGAAGGGGAGATGACACAAAATATGTTGCTAAGGTAATTCTGGCTATAAAGACCTGCGTGATTTCTGTACTAGCTCATTTTATGCTTATGTTTTGATAATCTTATGGTGGACAAATGTAATAGATATATAATCTACTTGCATATAGGCAGCAAGTGTTTCAAAGGGAAATATAAAGAAAGCATGCTGTAATCTATCGACTCCTTGGACAGTTATTTTTTATTTGAGTAAACGGAAACAAACTCATGAAGTGTTTTAGTGGTACATTCGTTTGCATTACACAACCTGTATTTTTAAAATTTGACAAAATCATGGTGTCTGGTTTTCTTGTTGTACATATGATACTATTCGTAGGCAGGCTGAGTAGCTGAGGACAAGGGTATCTTTTCTAAAACAATTGAGCATGATGCAGTAGTGAGAATTTGAATGCAGTAATCTGTCATGATGGCCGACTCTGTGAACTGCGTAGATCATCTGACAGAAGTTTTCTTGATCTCTGGCATTCTACTTGCAATGCGTATGATTAATATGTACACAATTGGTGCTAGATCCAATGAGAAACTGCTAATCCAGTACATCAGCAGTGTCATTTATTCCTCCATTTGTTTTCAATAGCTTTAGTGCTTATATTCTGCACTATTCCTGCTGTAATCTGATTGACAATATAAGACATGAAACTTGATCTTGGAAGTGAAGTGTCATTCTTATCAACTGGTTCTTGATTCATTGTTGTTTGTGGAAATTTGATGACAACGGAACAATTGAGACTTCATTTCTTTCATTCTTTTTCAATGCAGGTTTTAGCTAGAGGCATCGATTGTGATGTTGCTTTACTCTCTGTGGAAAATGAAGAATTCTGGAAAGGAGCTGAACCACTAAGCATTGGACGGTTACCACATCTTCAGGTCGAAAATTCCTTACAGAAAAATACACACTCATCCAGAAAGTTCGTTTACATTATCAATATTACTTGGTGTGTCAAAAATGTTGGAGGGATCATATGTGTGCAATTTTACCACTGTTTAAGACACACTAGAGGCTGTTTAAAACCTGTTTGGGCTAACATGTGTAATATAAAACCCTCAAAAGTCTATAGTAAAAAAGTCGATACTGCAAACATGGGTCTGGCCCTTGATTAACAATGACACCTATCTGTGAAGACCCTCTATTAGACTGTTTGAGGCTTTGAGCATAAGATTTTAGCTAATCCTCTGAGTTTTCACAATAAAATAATGAAGTGTAGAAAAAATGAAAGGGGAAAGGCTTCAAGAGTTATAATAGTATAATACTCCTCACATTTCATTTTAAAATGTTATACGAGTAACCGTTAGGGATGTCTTTGGGGAGGGGAGGAGGTGGATATAGGCTCCCCCGCACCCGTACCCACCATGAAAAACCCGTACCCATAGCTGCCCCACCACCCATGGCGGGTACAAGTTTTCAAACCCATACTCGGCCTAACATGCAGAAATATAAAACCATACCCTCCCCACTTACCCATTAACCCGCTACACCATAATTTTATTTTATAATTTTTTTACGAAAAAGTTGGTAATTTCCAAAATGTTTTGAACTTATCTTTATAATTGTAGAGTTTCAAGAAAAAAGTTAGTAAAAAGCTTTATAAAATAGTCATAATTAACATCACATCTTAATTATAACATAAGAAGATTTAGAAATTCGTCATAATATTATTTGTTTTTTTAATGATTGGCATGTAGGTTGGGGGTATCAAGTGGGCAAGATGCAAAATCCATTCCCGCCCCATTACCCATGGCGGGTACAAATAATTTTTGTGCCCGCACTCGTCCCACCATTCGCCAATGCTCTACCTATATGCGCCTCAACTGGGGGGGGGGGGACGGTGCGTATCCACTTGCATCCTCCCCACTGTTACGGTTACTAACCGTAACCTTTTGATCAAATTCATACCAACCTTAACCCAGAACGGAGGCCTATGACATATTTTGCTTATGCTGGTTTGTTCTATGTACATCAGTTACTGTAAACTAATTATGATATTATATTTTCGTGGGCAGGATGCCGTTACTGTGGTAGGTTATCCCCTTGGAGGAGATACTATATCTGTAACAAAGGGGGTTGTCTCCCGAATAGAGGTATGAGCTGTCAATAAAACGCATTTTGCTACGCTCTTTGCTATACCGATGGCTACATATAGACACAGTCAATGCTTTTTATTATCAACTATCCTCTCTTAACCACATTAAGCACAATTTTTTTGGGGATTCAACATTTCTACTCCGTGTATAATCTTTTGTCAATACTTCAGAGTAATGTAGAGAAGTTGTGTAACATAATTCGGCTAAGTTTTCAGCTTCTATATTATGAAGATGAATTATATTCAAATGTGCTTACTCATACTCTTCATATTTCTTCACGTGTGTCATACATCCAACACTCTGACGTGGAAATAACACCTAGACACCTAATTTGAAGCTAGAAACATAAATTTTAATAAATAGCCAAGTACTTGGACACACTAATGCTCTATGCTTTTAACCGATTGTGAGTTTGTGAATAACATAGCTCAGACCGCAATGTTTTATGTTTTGACTCGAGAAAAAAGTTACCATATCTTTCCGATTAGCTGCAATAAAATTTCTTTTGCTGCATATCTATTAGTTTATATTAGCCTATATTACAATTCTTATTAATGTATGTTATAAAAGAAATAGCTGAAGTTGTAACTTGCAGGTGCCACTATTTATATCTTTTGCATTACAAGTTTACGAATAGTGTAATTGTTAATCATTTGTGAATTCAGGTTACGTCATATGCTCATGGTTCATCTGATTTGCTAGGCATACAAATTGATGCTGCCATAAATCCTGGTCAGCATATAACTCTAGCCTCTTTAAAAATATCTTGAGATACAGATATCTTTCATGATGCATATTTTGCTTGTTTTCGACTTTCCTTTGTTTTAGGTAATAGCGGTGGCCCTGCGTTTAATGACCAGGGGGAGTGCATTGGGATTGCTTTTCAGGTATAGCACTTGAAAATTGCTCTACCTTTTGCTTTCAAATGGCCCAAGATGAAACACATCGAATGACTGGTACTTCACAATAGAAAGAAGCGCAGTCACTTTAGTGAGCCATTATGCTTTATTCCACCATAATCCGGAACCAAAGAGTAATGACTCTTTGGCTATAATAGAAAAATAGTTTCAGAGCGCATGTGTCTTGCACAAGGTTAGGGAGTAGGGTACAAAAACAAGGAACAAGAACATCGGCTGCAACAAAGCCTTAATCTGAGTAGATTTGGGATGGTTGTGACTCCCTCAATTTCAATAAATAAGTCTCATTTCACCTTTTTAGTGAGAACAAAGAAGCCAAATGGGCCTTATTCATTGAAACAGATGGAGTATAAATTAGTGTAAGGGATTGTGTGAATAAGAAATGTAAATATCGGGGGATAAGTGATGAGATAGAGGAAATTATATGAAAAGGCACTAATAAGTTAATGGATATGGCTATTCAAAGAAATTAAGATACTCATCTCCAGCAAGCACTCATTATCTTAGCAATTTTTCTTAGACTTTTCCTTCTACATTTTCTTGTCACATGTGGAAATCAATCCTAATGACTTGCTATTGTATTCTTTTGCTAGGTGCTCCGATCAGATGATACAGAGAATATAGGTTATGTCATTCCAACAACAGTCGTATCTCACTTCTTAACAGACTATGAGAGGAACGGGAAGTACACAGGTGTTCACTTTTCTGTGTCATAAAAACTCTGAAGCCGGGACTCCATTGCATTATTTTATCTTGTGGACTTAACTATTGTTAAAAGTCTGACTTGTATGTATGAAAATGTATCCTGCAGACACATTTACAAAAACACACAAGCGCGTGCACTTGCATACTATTTTCATAGGTATAATAGATGTCTAAAGACGGGGGCTTGGGCAGATAACAATGTACTGATTTCGGGTTTGCGTGGGATGGGGATAATTCTTATGAGAGTATTAGAGCTCACAACAAGAAGAAAATGGAGGGAGATGGTGGCAGCAGAGGGTGTATATGATGAAGAGAGGGAAATAGTTACCTCATAATGGAGGGTAAAAGTTACCTACCTCTCCCTAAGATAATTCATTACCCCTATATGGGAATGATAGTTCTCGCATCACCCTCTTTCCACACTTGTTATCACCATTACCACCACTTTTTTCCCTTCTCCCTTTATTTTAAGCAGTATTACCCTGGTAACAATTACTCCATCACAAGCGAGCCCTTAGAAGTATTATTTCCGTTTTTATGCCTCTCTTATAGGCTTATATAACAAAAAATACCAATGCGGCTTGCAATTTAGCCACCAAGGAGAGGAGGCTTCTCCTGTGTTACAGTTCCCACACATGTTCTTTTTATTTTCATTACACGATGGTCTTCTCACCTTGCCATGATGGTTTGGAATCTCATCAGATGACTAACGATGCTCAGTACTCGCTGCGCAATTTGCATCTTCCCAACAACAATCGAGTCCTCTACCATAGTCTATAAATTATTCATTGCCTAGCAAATTGAATCCCAATCTTCATCTAACTGTGCCTTTCATCTTGTTGCCCGATGAGGCCCTCAAAATGTTCATATAAATCCGCTTAATCATGATATGGTTGTGTTAAATAAGATGCTTCAATTCCGTGCTCTTAGGTTTCCCTTGCCTTGGTGTTTTGATGCAAAAGTTGGAGAATCCAGCTCTACGCTCCTGTTTAAGAGTTCCATCTAATGAGGTTTATTCTAATTTGATTGCTAACAATTGCTTTTTTTTACATTAATAAATCATCAATCCAAAGTGCAGTACCTTTATGGAGTAGTCGTCATTGAAAAGTTTGTTTTGTGAAATTGTGGATATGAACATTTTTCCTGACGTCTTTGCAAAAATTTCATTAAGAAGTGAGAATCAGAATTTTAGACAGTGATGACTCCCACCTTTCAACCACACAATGTAGTTTTTGGTTTGCTCTGGGCACATTGTGCGTTTACCTTTACCCCACCCATTACAATTGAATGGATTGGTGGTAGTAATAAGTCTCTCATACATTGGAATCATAACATCAGAAGTTATTAAAACAGTCTTAGTTAATCTTTATTCATTTTAAGAAAATGACAGAATTCCTCTCATGTCCATTGTTACCTAAGTTAAGCACCCCATTTCACGTTTTTTATTTGTTACATTGTTAAGTAACTTCATGAGGATAGACATGCTATTTTAGATAGTCTGACCTTATCCTGCTAGTAACTTTATCCTCTTGCTTGGGTTTGTTGATCTTCAGGGAGTGCTCGTACGCAGAGTTGAACCTACTTCTGATGCACACAGTGTCTTAAAAGAGGTAAGCTAGCTGGTAATCTATGGCTTCCATATGATTGATCCTGTTTATGATACCAGAATGAGCAAAATAATCTGTATAAGCAAAGTGTCTTCACTCTGCAGTGATAAAATTCATAGTACAGAATGTTAGAATGTAATTTCACATACCAAAAGACACAAAATTATCTCATGGATTGGATAACTGAATGCAAGATGTTAGTTTATGTTGTGACATTGTCTTTGTTGAATTAATGTCAGACATTGCCTAGTCTCTATCTTCCGAAATCAGGGTTACAAATTGTCTATGCTGAACCCTGAATATTTCAAACTGTCTAATGCTGCAACAAGCATAATGAAACAAAATTTGCAATGTCCTGATCCAGGATAATGTGATTGGGAGTTTCGATGGGATAATTGTGTGATTGACTGTGGCATAATTTATGTTCCCTCCTTTCCACTCATTTATATGTATATATCTTTTTTAGGCCATTTCATTCAATTCTATAAACTTGTTCTTTGGTATGTTCCAAGTGCAAAATAGTATTTTAGCTCTTCCCAAAATCTTACCTCCTCTTGCACTAGTTATCCAACTCAGAGCCAAGCACTACAGCTTATTTGTCAGACCACCATAGGCCCACCCACCAACACACCCACAGGCCCAACAACCCCCCTTCACCCACTCAACACACGTGGCACCACGGCCACTTCACACCAGGCCCAACACCCACCCACCACACCTCACTTTCCCACCGAACTCACGGCCCAACACGGCGACACCATTCCCATCACTACCCATTTCGCAGCACATCCACCATACCATGACAACCGCACTCGCTTCACACACAACCATGGTACACCCACGTCGCAGATCGCAACCGCAGAACACTTCCCCTTTATCTTTTGGTGCCTTGTGCTTAGATCTGTCGGTGGCTGGTAAAGGGAGAGAGTTTGGTGGTTACGGAGTAGATTAGTGGTATGCGGTAGAAAGAAGGGAGTGTGGTGCGTGGGTGTGGCATGGTGGGTCGGGGATAAGGGCTGGTGGTAGCAGACTTGTGGGTCGACGGAGAGCTAGCAAAAGCCGATCTTACAACCCAAGGCAGCCACCTGATAGAACCCAAAAATTGGGTGAACTGAGACTGACTTGATCCAAGGTTAAACCTATAACTGATAGCAAACTTATTTGTCCTAACCCGAAGCTAACCTAAACGGGCCGCTCCGCCTAAACCCGACCCATAAACCTATAACTGATAGCAAACTTATTTGTCCAAGGTTAAACCTATAACTGATAGCAAACCGACCCGTGACCTGATATCCTATCGCATGTGCCCGATAACGATATTTAATAATGGTCCAAATAGGATCAAACCCAGTAGTTACCCAAACCGAATCCTACCTAACTTGTCACCCGATGATGTCCCGAGTCCTGACCCAACAATGACCCGACATGAACAGTAACCAACCTGACATAGCTCGAACTGCATATGACCCGCTCCGCCTAAACCCGACCCATAAACAACCAGAGTGACCTGATTGCTACCTCTAGGTGGAGGACAACGGTGATGGGTGGTGTTAGTGCTTGGTGGGTGAGGCAGACCAACAAGGTGGTTGATACTTGATTGGGAGGGGTCAATGGTGGAAGGTTCAGGGTGCGGGAGTAATAAAGTTGGGGGTAAATTTGGTGAACTAAATATAATCTTAAATGAATTCGGTTGGAAGGAGGGAGAAGTACAATGTAATTTCACTTACCAGAAGACCGAAAATTATTTCATGGCTTGGAGTCTTGGACGACTCAATGGTATTAGTTTAAGTTGTGAAATTGTCTTTGTTGAATTAATATCTGGCATTGCATTGTCACTATCTTCCAAAATCAAGGGTACGAATTATCTATGCTGATTTTTCAAACTGTCTAATGCTACAACAAGCATAATGATACAAATTTGCAATGTCATAATCCAGGGTGATGTGATTGTCAGCTTCGATGGGGTCCAAGTTGGCTGTGAAGGAACAGTGCCTTTTCGATCAACTGAACGCATCGCATTTCGCTTTCTCATAAGTCAGAAGTAATGTTACTTTGAATTCATCTTCTTCATTCTTTATATTTTTTTAGAAGGTAGAGGAAGTTGGTAAATCAAATTGATATTTAGTGCAACATCTCTGGTGCAAAAGCTAGTATTAGATTTTATGTGGAGTTCAATTCATACAAAAGCTAGTATTAGGTCTGTCATCTATGGATAGAAGTCTCTAGTGCAATTTAGTGGCGGATCTTCCTTTGTGTAGGATTGGGCCCGGCCCACCCTGCCCTTCAGCCATAATAGCAATAAAAAATCTCCTAGTGGTCTAATGATCTATTCATTGGCCCGTCTAGTGGTAATGTACTAGTAAAAGTATGCTCGGTATTTATGGCCAGAAACCAAGTTAAAGTTCAACCACATCAGTGTAGCGTAGCAAACACTAATCAAGGTTAATTGTGGTAATTATTTGTGTTAGGCTCTATATGTCACAAACCAAGTTAAAGTATGCTCGGTAATTATTTCGTTAAGATAAAATAAACTTATATCACCAAACACGTCCAGTGCTCTCGTTTTTTCTACTTGTGTTAGGCTCTATATGTCACTCTTTTGTAAATGAATTTTAAAATATTATTCTATTTTTATTATACAACAGCTAATATATATGACGAAAAGATGAAAATATTTTTCGTTGGGAATCTAATGATATAAGTCTCGTAAATTTTTATGAACATTTATTCCGCTAAATTGAATGTCCATCTACTATTCGACATATCAATGAAAAAAATATTTACAAAATAAATTGGTTGATGAGTTTTAATTACCTTTTGCCTTTACTTTACATATATTATTCTTTATTTTCGCTCCAAAATTTACTTTTATAGTAAAAAAAAACAGCATGTCTTGCTTAAGACGGGGTGACACGTCTAAATGCTTTAGACGGGTCAAGCTCCCTCACAAGAAAGCAAGTGGAGCAAGTGGGATTATCCCCCCACTTGCCCCACTTGCTTTCTTGTGAGGGGGATTGACCCGTCTGAAGCTTTCAGACGGGTCGCCCCGTCTGAAATGAGAATTTGTGAAAAAAAATTGTGATTAATTTTACTAACGCTATATAATTTTATCACGTAAGTAGTTATTATTTTTCAACTACAAATTATATTTATGTAAGTTAATTTATATTTTAGAAATGTTATATTCAGGTTCAGCTCCCCTTCGATTTTTTCTCAAAATCCACCACTAGTGTGCAAATGTATACATGCTCTGTAGTACTACCATTCTATTTTTATTGTTCTCATTTCTTTGACCATAACTTCTCCAAAATTAGTCGCTATAGATTTTTTGGAAAAGAGCTTTTTCATGTTCTTTAAAAATGTTCTAGTTAGTGTATGCAACAACATTACCCCAGCTTAATTAGTTCGATTCATTCCATAGGGGGGGGGGATATTGATGAAAATTGAAATCATCTGACCACTAAACGAATGTGGCCCAATATAAACGGGATCGTGAGGGTACAACACTACCAATATCTGCACATGCAAATTGTCAGATGGATGAGTCTACCATACTAGACTATTGGATTCATGGGTTGAATTGGCCTTTTGGCATGTATTTCTGACTCGTGACTATATGTAGTTCATACTAGATTGGCCTTGTAGCCTCACCCCCATGTCTCTCCAGTGTCCAAACTCATCGTAACTTTATTTGCGCCTAGCTTTTGCATCTTGATTAACTCTTGATGAAGCGTGGGAAGTTCAGAATGTTAAATGTTCAAAGGCTGGGGGTTTTTCTGCCTATGCCGCTTTCACAAATGACAGTAATATACAGTGCAATTTATTATTTTCCCTGCATATGTCGTGAATGTCTGTAAAAGACTGCCTATGGTAATAGTGAAATACGGTGATATATACCGGTTGATTGCCTTTGGTAATAGTGAAATACGGTGATATATACCGGTCGAAACTTTGGCTCCTGCTCTGAACGTTACACCTGTTTCACAGGAAAATATAAAATATTGCTGACAAAGGCTTCTAGCCCAATTAAAAAGCACATATCAAATACGGAGTAATAAACTCTCAGTATACTGAATTGTGGCTTTAGCCTCTAGCTGTTGCTTAAACACTATGATAAGCTACTGAGCAATGTCTTGATATAGATTTTCAGGTGATATTGTTGAGCTGGGTATCATTAGGAATGGTTCTCTTATGAAGGTTCAAACGGCTTTAAATCCTCGGGTACACTTGGTATGTGATCAGACCCTGTAATTTGACCCTGACTTTCATCAAATTCTTCAGTATGGAAATTAATTTTGACTCAATTGCGTTGTTGCTTTTTTAAAAGGTCCCATATCACATTGAAGGAGGCCAACCTTCATACCTGATAGTTGCCGGATTGGTGTTCACCCCACTTTCCGAACCTCTTATAGAGTAACTGTCTTTTGTCTCACTGATTCCTTAGTGTTCGTGTACTTCACATTTGATCTTTTGTGGCTTTGCTAAGTTGCCGATGTGATTTTTTTTTTTCAATTTTGGGCAGAGAGGAATGTGAAGATACGATGGGGGTAAGCTCTAGAGTCTAGAACCATGAGACGCATATTGCATAATACTTATTTTAGAGACATTGACGCCTTCATCTAAGGTGCGCTTGTAAAGGCTAACGTTTTTATCTTTTGCTTCCAGCTAAAATTGTTGACGAAGGCAAGGTATTCTTTGGCGCGGTTCAAAGGAGAACAAATAGTGATCCTATCTCAGGTAGCTGTATTTTTTTTTGGAATCTATCTTCTGCAAGACATATTGCACACCAGGCTTTTACAATTGTTCTATTAGTTAAATGAAATTCTTAGAGCCTTCTGGCGTAATTGATTCACTTGGAATTCACTGAGTGTACTATCATGTGAAGGTCCTGGCGAATGAAGTAAACATAGGATATGAAGAGATGGGGAATCAACAAGTGAGCTCCCACCCTCCTATATATATTGTTCCTATTTGACTTCTGGATTTTCACAATCATCTGACCGCTAATACGCCCCGCAGGTTCTAAAGTTGAATGGCAAGTACATCAGAAACATTCATCATCTAGCGCATTTAGTTGACTGTAAGGAGCTTAAGTTTTTTACTTATTACCTACACGTTGAGTTTGTTCCTGATATATCACTATCTTTGTTAATTATTACCTACGTTGGCTTACTTTCCCAGCTTGCAAAGATAAGTACCTTGTTTTCGAGTTTGAAGACAATTACCTCGTTGTATTAGAACGGGAGTCAGCTACAAGTGCCTCATCATGTATTCTGAAAGATTACGGAATTCCTACAGAAAGATCATCTGATCTAACCGAGCCTTATTTGGATAATATCGGAGACAATAATTAGCATATCAGGACTTTGGGGATAGCCCGGTTTCAAACTTGGAAATTGGATTTGATGGGCTTCTGTGGGCATGATGTTTGTGTTACGCGTAATTTTAGCCTAAAAACTCTGCTCGATTTGTCTGATGATGGCTTAATGCAAGGAATACACTATTGGAAGGTTTCTAATTGAGCTTCTGATTACCCAAGGAAAAAATTTATGTTGTTAAACTAGAAGCAAGTGAGTTGTTAGCATACTCTTAGAGTGTATTGAGTTTTACAGAGATCTGTCCCAGATTTTAAAGAGCACTGGGGCAGTTAAGAGAATCCTTGTATATATTTAAGAAAATGTAAGACCTTTGTTTTCATTGCCAATTTGTCACTCCCCATTTGTTGCTTATGTATATATCATTTTATTTATTCATATATTATTGCTCCTATAATGTTTTCATTCCCATGGAAAAGGTAAAAGTTTTTGCGACGACGACGGTGGTGTAGAATTAACACACGAGTACTGTGAACATCCGACTGCAAAACCTACCACAGGTATTTGGGTAAGAGCTATGGCAACATATAAGTTATGCTGTTTTTGTTTTTGTGTAATTAATAAAAAAAAATATTAAATTATTATTGTGTAGGAGTTCCTTTTCTTTTCTTTTTTCGGCTATGAAATGATAAACTTTAAAGTAGAGTCATGCTCTCGGTACAAATAAATTCCTCCCTCTTGTTTTCCGAAAATACTCCACTTTTTAAAAATTTGAAAATTCGTAATGAAATATTGAAAAGTGGAGTAATTTTGAAGAGGGGTAGATTGTGCAGTTGATGATAAGTTGGTTTATGGTGCATAGAGAAGTGATTGAATGTCTTGTGAAATATTGTTGGCATCCATTGATAACCCATAAATGCCTCTCCTTGCAAGACCAGCGCAATACAAACCATTCTTTCCCTTCCAATGATTTGGAAACTCCGGTTTCGGCATTCCATCTTCCTTGAGTAGATATTCATCTCCCTAATCGCATTAACAATTCAAGTTACAATCAAATGCGTACTTATCATAATGTCACGGTTGGACCGAAAAATACGCAATATATTAATTAATTACCTGAAGCCACTTATTTGTAGACCTCTTAAATCCAGTTGCAAAAATGATGGTGTCAAAAATAAAAGACCTGCCATCTTCAAATAAAATGTCATTGCCTTTGATGGTTGTAATCGCTGGTAAGACCTGTGCATTCAAATCGCATAAAGACAGCATAAGTATACTATTATGATTGTCCTACCAAGTTTGCTATAGGCCGATACACAGACATCGGCGAAATATTGAGTGACCAATTGTAGCTAATGGTATCCGAAGAGCTAGAATATGGCATATTATACTATCTCATACTCCGTATTAAATTAGAACAATGTTAAGAATAAGATGAATTGTTCCACATCCGATCAAAGTTAGATATCGGATGACAAGTAGACAATCAGTTATTTACGGTAAGTGTTTATAAAGATAAGACTCATTTTGTCAGAACCGATAAGGTCAGATTAATTCAATTTAGGTTAAGTTTTGGCTACATGTGTTTAGGCATACATCAGCCGGATAAGTCGGAACGTATCAATTATTTTTTAGTTTAATATGAGTCACACTAGCGATTTTGATGCTAACTAACATAATTTGAACTTAGGTCTTAAACACCATCGCTCACGACTTTACCAACAAAATTAGTTGGCATATGGCAAAAGGTATCAATTACTCTGTATTGAATAACAAAGGTACTCTACTAACCGAGGGACCCCAAATGCGAATAGGCAATTATAAAGAGTTGGCGTTTATAACAAGAATCAATTTTAATGATGAGCTCAGCATACAAAAAAGTGAAATAGGAAAGAAATAACACAAATTCTCCATCAAGACGGGCATTATCCGTCACAAACTAAAGACGGATAGTGTCCCTCTCATAATATGCAAGTGGGGAGGGCAAGTGGAGGGTAAATGAAGCCCCCACTTGCATATTGTAAGAGGGCACTATTCATCTTAAGCTTGTGACTGATAGTGCCCGTTTTTGGTGAGACGAGTTGAAAAATAATGGTAATTAGTAGATAGGACAGCATAGAAACCTGGATGTGTCGGGATTGAATTTTTTGGAAAGTTCCAACGTCAATAACAGGGTATTTGCCATGAGCTACTTTCAAATAAAAGGGACCTTGACGAGGTCTATTCATTCCGTATTTTGTAACGTCTCCATATACTATTTTGCTAAGCATCACCATCAACTTATCTACCATCTTATATGGCAAATACTTCAGTAGAGACAATCCTATCCATACCATTCCTCTTGACAATATGTGAACCTACATTATAGTACCAAATCTTATAAAATTGTTTAGAATATAATTAAATCAATCATGAGGCGACTCCAACTATCAGCTGAAACTGTGAGTTGAGATAATTTGTTGACATAATACCTATCGGAGCCAGCATGATTAAAAGGTTACGAGTTTAAATATCACAACTCTCACTTATAAAGTGGAATATTAGCACCAGGTATGAAGAGGCCTACAATTGCATCCACCCTTCAAATTAAACCCAAAGAACATTTCGTGAAGGGAGCGTATTAGAATATAAAATCGATCGTGAGACTTCAACCATCAGCTTAACCTTTTGATTGACATAGTTTCTTGACAAAAACCTTCAATTTTTTTTATTTATTTACTAATTTCTGATAAAACAAAAATAATATGAAAAGTTAGGCATAATATAGAGTGTAAGTTTAGTTGTTACCGGACTTCTAGCAACAATGGAGGGCATGGCACCATGATTAGCAAGATCAAGAGCAATCTCCATGCCAGAATTACCACATCCAACAACTAAAACACTCTTTCCTTCATACTCTTTACCACTCTTATATTCCGTCGTATGAATAACTTTCCCTTGAAATCCATCCAACCCTTCAATTTCAGGACAAAATGGTTCACTTGTCTCACCACTTGCCACTACCAAAAACCTTCCAATATACTCTACCTCGTTCTCGTTCTCGTTCCTGTCCTGGATATTCTTAGCCACAACGCGCCACCTTTGAGCATCATGATCGAACACGGCGCTCTCAACATGTTTTTGGTACAAGGGTTTGATACCAAAATGAGCCACATAGTCGTCCAAGTATTTGATAAACTCATTTTTAGAGAGATATTTAGGGCAAGATGTTGGTAGGTTTAGGTAAGGGAGTTGAGTATATTGTTTTGCTAGGTGAAGGTGAAGCCGATCATATGTTTTTTTCTTCCAAAGTGAAGCATAACAATCTTCTCTTTCAAGTAAAATGTATGGAATTGATTGTGTTGTTAGGCATGCAGCTGTTGCTAGCCCAGCCGGCCCGGCTCCCACGATTATTACCGTCGATTCCGGCATTGTTGTTTCAATCTGACAAACGGGTCAATTGGATTATATTTATATTATGGCAAAGCCCTTACTATAAGAAATGAAAATTATGGTTTCGGGAAAATTGGTGTTGATGATGATGAATACCACGTTACGTTGGATTCATATAATAAGTGCAACATGAAACGGAGGATATATTGACATATTGACTCTTCAGATAAATGTGTTCATATCTAAATATAATGTTGGGAATTGATCATTCAAGAGGTTGCCGTTTATTTGGTATTCAATACATTGAATAATAATAATAAATAAATATATAGAGAACAAGGTACTTTTCACTGCCGAATCGTAAGTGTGATGACTTCCAGACCAGAAAAGTTGGATGGAAAGGGAACCACAGCTAACGTAAGATTAACTTTTGTTTTTCTATAGTTTTCCCATTTACTTTATCTTACTTATATGTTTATTTAAGAGAGTATTTTACTTAAAGTAAACAAGAGGCGAATCTCTTCTTACCTGCTTAGGGCCAGGCTCCCCTGTCATTTAACCCAAACTCTGAATTCTAATTGCAAATAGGCCAATTGAATAAATCAAAGTTAACCATACAGCTGCACCCCCTAATAATCACAACACAAGGGACTATACTATTCCCATTTTTTATTTCAAAGCCCCATGTGTAGGAGCTTGAAACTAAGTAGTAATAGTTCGTCTCATTGAACACGAGCACTATCTGTTACAAGCTGAAAATGGATAGTGTTCCCCTCATAATCTACAAGTGGGGGCTTCATTTACACTCTAGTTGCCTTCATACTTGAGTATTGTGAGAGAGACAATATCCGTCTGAAAACGGATAATGTCAATCTTAAATAAGAGTTTGTGAAATAGTAAATAATAAATAATTTAATGATAATAAATACGATTACCGATTACTACCTTTATTATTATCATTACAAGTTTATCCATTTTAGGGCGTTCTTATTATCTTAATAAACTTATCAATTGACAATATAATATACTTCGTTTATTATATCTTGTGCAATAATTAAATCATATAAATGAATTTTATATATAAAGGGATCGTCTCATACAACAAAATCTTCTTATTCTACATTTGTATAAATTGTTAGTTGTAACCATTTCGTTACTTTCTCTTTGGTATCTCAAGATCGTTTCCAATATAAGCATAAAGTTCTATTGAAAAACAAAACTCTAAAATTTACTTTATTTCGGGGGAAAAGTTCTTTTTAGGAAAAATTTACTAGATCATCACCTTATTATATTTTCTATATATATTATAAGAGATTATTAAATAAGTATAAAATTATGTTAATGTTGTTTTGAAACATGAGAATTATATAGATGTACATAAAATATTGGAAATCAATCCTATTCTTTTTAATTGTAATTTGTTTCAGTTTTCCAATAATGTATGATTTTTGTTTTATAATTTTAGGAAATGTAAGATGAAAATTTATGAAATTTATATTATTTGATACACGATGTGAAATGTACTTATAAGAATGTATGACACATCTCAGAAATGTATGAACAACCACTATCAAAACACGAAATATGTAAACTCGCTTTTATTATTTCATCGAATTCAGCCCCCCTTAGAAATTTAACCAAGATCTGCCACTGATTGGGACAGAGGAAATATATATTAAAATGAATATTTGACTTTGAATTTTATAAATAATTTACTGGTCGAAAAAGTAAGAAACTTGTGGATGAGGGAATTCGATTCACAAAAATGATTTTTTATTTCATAAAAAATATTTTATTTTTTTTAGCTTTTGAAAAGAGTCGCCACTAAATTTTTACATGGAATTTAGAAAACAATTTTTAGAGATTTGAGTTTGTGTGAGATAACGTGTTAGGAAGTTAATTTAATGTCATAAAAAAACACCCAATTACCCCGCCCATTACAATAACGATCTCTACTAAGCAAAAAGAATGGTTATTTGGAGACGTGTCACATGCGAATGCAACCATGCGATTTAAAGCCTAACATGTGAATTTCATTCTTTGTCGATTTAATGCATTTAAATTTGTCAAAGATATTTTAACATGTGAATTGTTCATTTAAACTATCTAGCATAAACAAACAAAGAGACGTGGATAAGAGATAATCTTACTCTTAGAATAAGATAGACTAGCAAACATTAGTGGTTTGTTTACAAGACACAATTAACATGCAATTCAAATTTAACTATTTCATAATTAAAATTAAATCGACTAGCTAACATGCCAATGTCATAGACACAATTAAAACTTGATATTCTACCTAGCTTAACATGAACAATAAATTAATTTCATTAATTTATCAATCTATCTCAATCAAACATATCATTAATCAAATTAACTTGATTCAATTCAAATTAATTCATAATTTAAATCAAACCCAACTAATATGTTAAACAACATAAACAAACTAATAAAAACTTCATTCCAAGTAATTTGTGACATTCAAAAGACAAGTAAATTAATCAAGATTTCATCTTTATCAATTTAAAACGATTAAATCATGCTTAAATGCAATTAAACACAAATAAACGACATCGATCAACTAACTAACATGAATACTTCTATCCTAACATGAATTAAACCATCAAAAACATCATTAATTATGATAATCAATATTAACAAACATTAATTAACGATAATAAACGATAATTGAAATAAAACGATAAAAAGAAAAGAAGAAATATGGTGTTTTGCACCCTCAACTTACATGTACTTCATACGGTATACAAGAATGTCAGATGCAAACTTTCACCAAGGGTACGTCTTCGACGGTTTTCAAATACTCCCTATGTCCCGGTCATTTGTTTACCATTTCCATTTTAGGGTGTCTCATTCATTTGTTTACCTTTCTATATTGAGAATGTTTTCTATGAGTAATTTGAAGAGTACCTGTAACACCCGCAAATGTACCCTATTTTTATAGTGAAAATATATTACGGATACTTTTCAGTGAAATTTAGTTTTAATTTGGAATTTAATGTTCCGAGTCGAATTTAGAATTTCCGAGTTCGTATTTGGAATTTCCGCGAGATTCCATGTGAATCCCGTCTTAAGGCGACTTTGACTTTTTCTTCACTTTTCCACTCATACTCCTTCATATACTCCCTCAAACCCTAACCTAATTCATTCCTCACAACTCAACATTTCTTCTTCCTTAAGAAAACCAAAACCTTGCCTCCATTTTTGATCCAAGCTTAGATTCGTCATAACTCATTCGTTTCTTGCTCAAATTCACGTAAGTTCGTCTTATTCTTCCCCTCTTAGCTTCCTCTATCCGTATTGGTAATAAAATTACCGTCTTTCTCGCTTTTTCAATTATCCGTCTTTCTCAAGGTGAATGATATTCCTTTTGATTTTAGATGTCTAAATGATTTGACTGTTGTCCTGATTGCTAAGTGTTGGTCATTTGTGGTTTGGAATTAGAATTCTACTTTTATTCTTAGGAACTCCGATTTGCTAAGGTGACTCTTTATATTTGAGGTTTCAGGCGTAGTAAGGATCGAATTAAGGATGTTGGCGTATTAAAGAATTCTTATAAGCGATAATGGATTGTGGATTTTCCCTTGTCGTGAGACTTTGGATGAGACTAGTTGGTTCTTAGATAATTATGTTTGGTTGCGTGGATTGTGTTTGGATTTTCGAGGATGAGAAAGTTCATTGTAAATTTAGAATAAGGAGGTTGAAGTAAATTGGATTAAAGGATTTCATGGTAAGTCCTTTACTTTGTGGTTGTTAGCGATCATGTTTCCATAGATAAATATTTTGTTGGTAGTTTCTGGTAAGAGTTTTGATGAAACTAAGAAGGTTAGAGTGCGTAATAAATCTCTCATGTGGATTGTTAGTTGTGGAGTTT